>VSMD01081249.1:0-57564 GCA_008750895.1 Mirza zaza | reverse complement strand
CAGCTAATTTTTTCTATATTTATTAGTTGGCCAATTAATTTTTTTCTATTTATAGTAGAGACAGGGTCTCGCTCTTGCTCAGGCTGGTTTCGAACTCCTGACCTTGAGCAATCCTCCTGCCTCGGCCTCCCAGAGTGCTAGGATTACAGGCATGAGCCACCGTGCCTGGCCTAGAACAAGACTCTTGTCTCAAAAACCAAACCAAACCAAACCAAAAAAAACCCACAAAAACTTAGCACAGTGTCCATCACGCAGTAGTGTTTAGTAGGTGTAGGTTCCCATCTCCTTTGCTGAACGTTTCTGCCATTCAGTGAAGCAATGAATGAGAAAGATGTAAAGGGAATTAGCTGCAGTGTTTCCCCTTTTTAGGACAAGGAGCAATTTGAAATGAAATGTGTTATGGAACTATGCTTTTTTGGTCCCATTTTGGCTAGCCTGGAGGGGACCACTCACAGAGTTTTTCTATATTGAATGAAAGTAGGAGCCAACAGAAAGCTGTAGAAGGAGTTAATTTGACACCTTCTTGATAACAAGGGGTCACTACAGATTTGTTTGAAGGGCTTTTAAAAATTGCTTGTTTTTAAAATAATTAAGTGGTTCTGGAGCTCAGCTTCGCATAATGCCAGGAGACTCCTGAGGCTAGGAAAGCAGTAAGGGGGGTGTCTAACATTTTTGGGGGCAGCAAACTTGGAGATACATTCAGTAGTCTTGAGTGTCATCAGGGCCCGAGTGTGACTGGATTCCTGGACTGCCATTCACATATGCTAGGTTGTGAACGCTCCTTCATTTCCCCCAGACTTGTGCAGTACGATGGCTTTAGTCTACTCGGTGGATAAAGTCAAAGGAGAGATCATTTTATATTTGCACGAGTCTTCGAGTCTCTTTGCAGTCCCATCTATGTTATATTTTACCATTTTTAAAAAATGTTAGCAAATGCAGTGGCTTTGGAATTGATGGCTCTTCTGGAAATGAAGTTCCTCTTCATAAAAACAAACTTTGGGAAGGAGACGTCGAAGGATGGAAACCAAGGGGAGGATCTTAGTCCTGCCTGGTGGCTGTGGAAAGAACATTGTTGGCTGAGGAAATGAATGGCTCTTACCTAGTCGGTCCCTTGAATTCAAGGAGGCGACATCTGCGTCATGTGAATCTTGCTGCCACTAGGTGGCAAGAGAGAGGCAAGAATTCTAGGCAGACCTCCAAGATTAGGGAGCCTGGTCAACTGTACCTGCAGGGGTGGGAGGTAGAGTGTGGGCAGTCAGGGTGCCAGGGGGAAAGAATTTATGCCTTAGAGTTTATTTCTGTGCCACTTATCTTTATCCTTCCCCTGGGGCTGAAATTTATTACTTAGGATGTGTCATCTTAAAGGCATGACTCATTAGCTGTTGGAAACTTTGGAAAGCTCTGCCATTGAGGAGCTAAGGCACGGTCATCCCTGTTTATAAATGTAGACATAGAGGTTCATAGAGGCTGGCGTTCCCAGGATCTCACAACTATTAATAATTACTGGCCAGTCTTGCTCTTTGAGTTCTAATTCTGTGCCAGTGAAGCTGTTTTAGGTATAGACTATTTATGGAAAAAATTAGAGACTGGAAAATATTCTAGATTCCACCTTCTGGTTAACTGTAATCTTGAATGTAGACCCTATATAGCCAAAGATGGACAGCTCTGACCAACAGGTGCTAATGCCCATACTTGCCAGTGCTGTGTCTACGAGAAGATGACCTTCATTAGGCCATCACTTAAAATGCAGAACTGTAGAGTCACAGCAGCCACTACATTGGGCCTTGAGGATTAAGGGATGAAGGTGGTATGTGTACCTGGCATATAATCTAGCACCATACCTGGAATTAACAAATATTAATATTTTTCCCTCTGCACCTGCCCTCTACATACTGATTCTTTTCATATCTGTTTGTCTGTCTTAAAAATGTATTAGTGATCTGGGTTTATTAGTGATTAGGCAGAATCTAAATGCTGAAGTGGGAGGGAAAAATTTCCTCTCAATAGTCCAGACCTTTAAACTATCTTTTCTTTTTTCTCTTTCTCACAGCAATGGACTTTTGAAAAGTAGTATAACTGTGGAAGCTGAATATGTAGTGCTTTCCCACTTATTTTCAGGAGTGCAGTCAATAACTATGCTTTAGAACTTTGTGGCTTTCAAACTTTTAAATAACAGCCCACTACAACAGAGTGTGTGTGTGCATGTGTGTCTGAAATAAAACTTACCCTGTGTGCTTGCTTACTCTGGTATTTTTTTTTTTTTATCAGGCCCACTAATGGAATGAGTTTGAAAAACCTTCTGCCTTAGAGAAAAAAGTAAGAAGACATTCTCTCTCTCTTTTTTTGTTTATTTTTCTATTTTAAGACCCATCCAGGTTGGCCACATCCAAGGGCCAAATTCAAAATGAGAAGGTTATATACTCCTTGAAATATGTAAGGTTGGATCTTAGTCCTTGGTGCTTCAAATAGTGCTTTACGGGCATTGAAATTTTCATCAGCTCACCTTATACTTACTTGTGCCACAACTATGATATAAAGCAGCGTGAATGTAAAGAAAATGCAACATAAATACTGTGAATCACAGCTAACATTTTCGCTAAAACTTTCACTTACCCTGTATTTCTTTTGTAGGGAGATTTTAACCTAATTTTTTGCACTTTTTGGCTCAGTGTGCTTGTGTTAATTCACGTCGCTTAGCAAATACACTTGAGACGATGTTAGAAGTTCAAGTGTGAACTCTCGACTGGAAATTCAGCGGCTGCCTCCAATGCTGACTGAACAGGGTGGCCTGTGTGGACCAGGTGCCTTCTTGTTCGGTACTTGGGGTGTGAGGACTCATTTGCTCCCCATCGATAACCCTGAGAAAAGGTGAAATTGTCTTCTTTATTCAAAACAACCATCACCAACAAAAATAAGCAAACAGAACCCAAGAGCTTAGTTAACTTTTTCTAAGTCATATGGCTAGTAAAATAGAGTAAAGCTTCCACCCATGCCTGTCTTCATATTAAAAATCTTGAAACAAATTCCTTCACTTTGTAATTAAGACTATTAACAGTGAGAGTCACCTTTCCTGTGGATTAAAATACTGACTTTTTGGGCAACAAATTAGTTTAAAGAGTATAGCACAAGTAAGTCTCATCCATGTATGATTATTTAGAGGTAAATAACCCATTCTTCTTAACTTTGAACTCCAGATATCTAAGGTGTCTTCATTGGCAAGAACATTGATATGATCCCTACAAATATATTTTTTTTCTCTGAGCAGCAAATCTGGAAACCTGTGGTAAACATCTCTGTTTTATGATCTGTCGTCCCTACTGTTTTTGTTCTGAAAACTTGTGAAGTGTGCAAGGGGGGTGGCAGGTTGGTGTCATGGTTGACAACATCAAGGTCTGAAAAACTTGTGTGAGAATTGAAATGAGAACTCAGGCCTTCTGATCACTTGCCCCCTTTGCAGAAGCCCTGTCCATGTGGGCAGAATAATTGAATGTTGTGGGTAAAGACATGAGGTCCCAAATGGCAGAGGAAAAGGACCACACAAGGTATTTGCTACTTGGGTTTAGAGTATAGCCCTGTGAAGACTGTTTTGTTGATGCTCTATAAAGTGATCCCATAAAGGAAAGATTCGGTAAAGTTCTGCACTTATAAGACAACTTATTTCACAAAGCCAATAAGTAGCCAACTCAATAGGTAGAAATATCCTTTAAGTTCTGATTTTCATTTGGTTCTAAGTTTCTTTTAATTTTTGCTTAGCATTTATTTGCATGTGAACCAATGAAGCATGCTATGTATGTAAACACTGGATTAGTCGTGGTTTAACATAACACATGACCAAGTGTGTTTGGCCTCATCCACCTGAAGTTTATGATTCTACAAGAGATTAAAGAAAAAGGACAAATGCATGTAGGCCATTTATATCATATGATCCTTGAAAGGCTGATTAAATAATGATGGAAGAATAAGAATGGATAAAGTTTGAGAGCTTATTACGTGCCAAGTAGTATTCACAGCATTTAACCCATTTCATATCATAAAATCTTATTAAAATTCCAATGAAGGACTGTTCTTATTCTAATTTTTACAAATAAGGAAAGCAAGGGACAAAGTTATTTCTTTATTATTATTATTTTTTTAAGTGATAAAGTCTCCTTCTGTTTCCCAGGGTAGAGTGCAGTGGCATCGTCATAGCTCATTATTGCCTCAAACTCCTGAGTTCAAGCAGTCCTCCTGCTTCAGCCTCCCAAGTAGCTGGGACTACAGGCATGCACCACCATGCCCGGCTAATTTTTTTTTACTTTTTTCTTTCTTTCACTATGTTGCCCAGGCTGATCTCAAGCTCCAGGCCTCAAATGACCCTCCTACCTCAGCATCCTGAGTAGCTATGATTATAGGTGTGAGCCACCAAACCTGGATCCAAAGAGTCTAACTTAATATTAAGGGTTATAGTTTCGTAAGTGGTAGACCAAGTATAATCTGACTCAACATGCTGTGCATTTAATAACTACGTTATACTCCCTCCTTATCTAATATGTAATAGACATTAAGTTACTAGAAAATGAGTCTAGTACTACTAATTGTAGTTTTATCATTAATTTACAGTCTAAATTTGCACAAATTGCTTCATTTATTTTTGCCTGTTTCTTCATCCTAAATTGTGAATATCTGTTTTACCTGCAATTCCCATTTGTGATGGAGATTAAGGCCAGAGAATAATAGTGGCTGTAGGGCAAAAGTACATTGTAGAAATGAGAGAAAACGGGGAGAATAAAGATAATAGAAAGTACAGTTGACCTTTGGACAACATGGGATGAGGAGTACAGTCAGAAATCTCTGTATATCATGCTTGTAATCCTAGCACTCTGGGAGGCCGAGGCGGGCGGATTGCTTGAGGTCAGGAGTTCGAAACCAGCCTGAGTGAGACCCCGTCTCTACTAAAAAAATCGAAAGAAACTAATTGACCAACTAAAATATATATATGCAAAAAATTAGCCGGGCATGGTGGCGCATGCCTGTGGTCCCAGCTACTCAGGAGGCTGAGGCAGGAGGATCGCTTGAGCCCAGGAGATTGAGGTTGCTGTGAGCTAGGCTGACGCCATGGCACTCACCCTAGCCTGGGCAACAAAGTGAGACTCTGTCTCAAAAAAAAAAAAAATCTCTGTATAACTTTTGACTCCCCTAAAACTACTAGTAGCCCACTGTTAGCCAGAAGCCTTATTGATAAGATTAACAGTCAATTCACACATATTTGTATGTTATATGTATCATATACTGTATTCTTATAATAAAGTAAGCTAGAGAAAAAGAAAATCTTTAGAACAAGAAAATATATTTACTATTCATTAAGAGGAAGTGGATCATTATAAAGGTCGTCTTCATCCTCATCACCTTCACCTAGAGTAGGCTGAGGAGGAAGTGGAGGAGTTGGTCTTGCTGTGTCAGGGATGGTAGAGGTGGAAGAAAATCAGCCTATAAGTGGACCTGCACAGTTAAAACCTGTGTTGTTTAAGGGTCCGCCGTATATTTTTAAAATATGTAAGGAATTCTTCCAAGTGTTTTGGTGAGAGAAAGATAGTTGCAGGTGTGTGAATTGTCAGGGAAAGCTCCAGGCACCCATGGGCAGGTGAGAGGAGGGGCCAGAAGTAGAGTCTGGGAAGTAGCACCTGGGGCCAAGAGTCCCAGGATGGCTGGGAAGGACTGCCCCAGCGAGTGGCTGGACTGCAGCAAGGTGAGAGGAGGCGGCCGTGGTGGGGAAGGTGGAAGGAAGCATAACCACAGGTGGTGGAGTTCCAGTGGGCCAGGTTCCCAGCTAGGCATATGTTCGATTAGGCAGTGGTAACTGGATGGGGAAGTTCCCCAACATTCAGGATGATGTTGGGTAATATTGAGGCATTTGGGGTCTTTCATAATAGAGAATAACTGCATGAGGCACTGACGCACAGGTCATGTCCCTTCTGCTCCTGCCCGTGTTCTTCCTTTTCCTTGTTTCCACAAGGACCTCCGCAGGCATTGCTGGGGGTTACTGCCTAATCATGTGATTTAAGTATTTGTCTTTTTAAGCTTTAAGAGGAGAGGCTGCACTGCCTTCACAGCCCATTTCTCTTCTTCTTCTTCTCTCTCTCTCTCTTTTTTTTTGTTGTTTGTTTTGAGACAGGGTCTTCCTCTGTTGCCTGGCTACAGTGCAGTGGTGTGGTTGTCATAGCTCACTGCAACCTCCAACTCCTGGGCTCAAGCCATCCTCCTACCTTAGCCTCCCGAATAGCTGGAACTACAGGTGCACACAACCACGCCTGGCTGTGTCTTGCTCTTTGCTCAGGCTGGTCTTGAACTCATTACCTCAAGCCATCCTTTCACCTCGGCCTCCCAAAGCGCCAGGATTACAGGTATGAGCCACTATGCCTGGCCGCCATTTCTCTTCTTAGGAATCTAATCAATCGGTAAAGGATAATAGGCCGGGCAAGGTGGCTCACACATGTAACCCTAGCACTCTGGGAGGCTGAGGCCAGGTGGTCGGGGTGAGGATGGGAGAGGATCGCCTGTAGTCCCAGCTACCCGGAGGCTGAGGCAGGAGAATCGCTTGCACCCAGGAGTTGGAGGTTGTAGTGAGCTACGATGATGGCACTGCACTCTAACTGGGGTGACAAAGTGGCATTGTGTTAGGCGCTAATGGTTTAGTACCCTAGAGACGATTTATAGGAAGGTGTGTGTAGGTGATATGCAAATACTGTACTATTTTATATCAGGGACTTGAGCATCCACAGATTTTTGTATCCATGGGGTCCCCCTGGTACTAACTCCTTAGGGATACCAAGGGACAATTTTTTTGTGTGTGCGTGCAGGATGTATGTAGGCATACCTTGCTTTATTGCTCTTCAAAAATGCTGCATTTTTTTTACAGATTTAAGGTTTGTGGCAACTCTGCATCAAGTCTGTCGGTACCATTTTTTCCAACATCATATACTGACTTCATGTCTCTGTGTCACATTTTGGTAATTACTGTAATATTTAAAAATTTTTCATTTTTATGTCCATTACGGTGATCTGTGATCAGTGATCTTTGATGTTATTATTGTAATTGTTTTGGGGTATTTCAAACCATGCCCACATAAGATGGTGATCTTAATAAATGCGTGTGTTCTAACTGCTCCTCCCACGGGTCACTCTACCTTCTGTCTCCCTCCTCTCAGGGCCTTCCTATTCCCTGAGACACAACAATATTGAACTTAGGCCAGTTAATAATGCTACAGTGGCCTCTAAGTGTTCAAGTGAAAGGAAGAGTCACAGGTCTCTCACTTTAAATCAAAAGCTAGAAATGATTGAGCTTAGTAAGGAAGGCATGTTGAAAGCCCAAATGGGCCAAAATCTAGGCCTCTTGTGCGAAATAGTTAGCCAAGTTGTGAATGCAAAGGAAAAGTTCTTGAAGGAAATTAAAGTGCTCTTCCACTGAACACATGGATGATAAGAAAGTGGAGCAGCCTTATTGCTGATATGGAAAAAGTTTAAGTGGTGTGGATAGAAGGACCATAACATTCCCTTGAGCCAAAGCCTAATTCAGAGCAAAGTCTTACTTAATTTTCTTTAATTCTATGATGACTGAGAGATGTGAGGAAGCTGCAGAAGAAAAGTCTGAAGCTAGCAGAGGTTGGTTCATGGAGTTTAAGGAAAGCAGCCATCTCTATAACATAAAGTGCGAGTGAAACAGCAAGTGGTGATGGAGAAGCTGCAGAAAGTTATTTAGAACTGCGGTCCCCAAGCTGCCTGGGTACTTGTCTGTGGCCTGTTAGGAACAGGGCTGTGCATCACTGCCTGAGCTCTGTGCCTTCCCCGGTACCCCATGGAAAAATTGTCTTCCATGAAACTTAGGAACCAGTCCACACAGGAGGTGAGCAGGGGGCGAGTGGCCAGCGAGCGGCCAGCGAGCAAAGCCTCATCTGTATTTACAGCAACTACAGCTGCTCCCCATCACTCGCATCACCGCCTGAGCTCCACCTTCTCCTTGCCCCCCCATCCGTGGAAAAATTATCTTCCATGAAACTGGTGCCTGGGGCCAAAAAGTTTGGGGACCACTAATCTAGAAGAGGCAGCTAAGATCACTTATGAAGGTGGCTGCACTAAACAACAGATTTTCAGTGTATACAAAACAGTCTTATAGAAGAAGCATTGTTATTAACAGAAGAAGATGCCATCTAGGACTTTTCATAGCTAGAAAGGAGAAGTGAGTGCCTAGCTTCAAAGGACAGGCTAACTCTCCGTTAGGGGGATATTGTAGCTGGTGACTTTAATGTTGAAGCCAGTGCCCGTTTACCATTTTGAAAATCCCAGGGCCTTTAAGAACGATGCTAAATTTACTGAGCCTGTGTTCCATAAATGGACAGCAAAGCCAGATGACAGCACATCTGTTCACAGCGTGTTTTCCTCAATATTTTAAGCCCACTGGTAAGACCTCCTATTCAGACAAAAGGTTCTTTCAAAATATTCCTGCTTGTTTACAATGAACTTGGTCACCCAAGTGCTCCGATGGACACCTACAAGGAGATGAATGTTGTTTTTATGCCTGCTAACACAACATCCATTCTATAGCTAGCCCATGGATTATGGACTTTCTTGACTTTCATGTGTTAATATTTAAGAAATACATTTTGTAAGACCATAGCCACCATAAATAGTGATCCCGCTGATGGACCTGGGCAAAGTCAGTTAAAATCCTGGAAAGGATTCACCATTCTAGATTCCTCCTGGACCATGGGCGGGTACCTGTGGCCCGTTAGGAACCAGGATGCACAGTAGGAGGTGAGCGGGTGTGGGGAGCAAGTGTATTTACAGCTGCTCTTTATTGCTTGAGTCACTGCTTGAGCTCTGCCTCTCCCCTCCCCCCACCCCATGTTTGGAAAAATCGTCTTCCATGAAACTGGACCTTGGTGCCAAAAATGTTGGGAAGTGCTGATTTAGAAGATTCATGATTCATGGGAGGAGGTCAAAAATAGCAGCATGAATAGGAGTTTGGAAGAAGTTGATTCTGACTCCCCTGGATGACATCGAGGTGTACAAGACTTCAGTGGAGGGAGTAACTGCAGATGTGGTGTAAATAGCAAAAGAACTAGAGTTAGAAGTGGAGCTTGAAGATGGGACTGAATAGCTGCAACCTCATGGTAAAACTTGAATGGATGGGGAGTTGCTTCTTATGGATGAACAAAGAAAGGGTTTCTTGAGACGAAATCTACTCCTGGTGAAGATGCTGTGAACGTTGTTGAAGTGACAATAAAAGATTTGGAGTACTTTATAAATTTAGTTGATAAAGCAGTGATAAGGTTTAAGAAAATTGACTCCAATTTTGAAATAAATTCTACTGTGAGTAACATGCCGTCAAACAGCATGGTGTGCTACGGAGAAATCTTTTGTGAAAAGAAGAGTCAATCGATGTGGTGAACTTCCTTGTCTTTTTTTTTTTTTTGAGACAGTCTCACTTTGTTGCCCAGGCTAGAGAGAGTGCCATGGCGTCAGCCTAGCTCACAGCAACCTCAAACTCCTGGGCTCAAGCAATCCTTCTGCCTCAACCTCCCGAGTAGCTGGGACTGTAGGCATGAGCCACCGTGCACAGCTAATTTTTTCTATATATATTAGTTGGCCAATTAATTTCTTTCTATTTATAGTAGAGACAGGGTCTCGCTCTTGCTCAGGCTGGTTTCGAACTCCTGACCTCGAGCAATCCTCCCGCCTTGGCCTCCCAGAGTGCTAGGATTACAGGCGTGAGCCACTGTGTCCGGCCCTTGTCTTATTTTTAAAAATCACCACAGGCCGCCCCCCTCCTGCCCCCCAACTTCAGCAGCCACCACCCTGATCAGTCAGCAACCATCAACATTTCGGCAAGAACCTCCACCAGCAAAAACAGTACAACTTACTGGAGGCTCAGGTCGTCATTAGCGTTATTTTAGCAATAAAGTATGTTTTGCTTAAGGATGTACATTGTTTTAAAAGACACCATGCTCTTGCACACTTTCTAGACTACAGGATAGTATAAACATTTATATGCACTGGGAAACCCCAAAATTTGTGTGGTTTGCTTTATTGCAATATTCGCTTTGTTGTGGTGGTCTGGAATTGAACCCACAATATCTCCAAGAATGTTTGTATATGTGTGCATATGTATACACACATGTAGACATGAAGGTTTATTATATGGAATCAGCGCGTAGGATTATGGTGACTGTCAAGTCCAAATCTGCATGGTGTACTGGCAGGTTTAAGACCCTAGAGAGCCAACAGTGCAGATGAAGTCCAAAGGACATCTGCTGGAGAATTTCCTCTTGAGAAGCTGCTCTTTTTTATTCAGGCCTTGAACTGATTAGATGAGGCCTGTGCACGCTATGGAGGGCAATCTTCCTTACTCAGAGTTCCCTGATTTAAATGTTGATCTCATGCAAAAACACCCTCCAAGTTGACATCTATAATACAATTAACAGTCACACCTCCCTACAGAATGTACCACAGCTAGGCCTTCCCACCCCTAGAACTTCTCTCAATATGGTATTTTTAGCTAAATATGTTTTATTTGGTATAAATCCTCAAACCTATTTGAGTCAAATAAACTAATAGATAAGAAAGCTCTTTAGGCCGGGCGCGGTGGCTCAAACCTGTAATCCTAGCTCTCTGGGAGGCCGAGGTGGGCGGATCGTTTGAGCTCAGGAGTTCGAGACCAGCCTGAGCAAGAGCGAGACCCCAGCTCTACTATAAATAGAAAGAAATTAATTGGCCAACTAATATATATAGAAAAAATTAGCCGGGCATGGTGGCGCATGCCTGTAGTCCCAGCTACTTGGGAGGCTGAGGCAGCAGGATTGCTTGAGCCCAGGAGTTTGAGGTTGCTGTGAGCTAGGCTGACGCCATGGCACTCACTCTAGCCTGGGCAATAAAGTGAGACTCTGTCTCACAAAAAAAAAAAAAAAAAAGAAAGAAAGCTCTTTAAATACTGTGAAGCAGTCACAAATGCAAGGAATTTAGGGTGGTGGTGAGCGAAGAGGGTGTGGGTAGAGGTTATTGTCATTATGTGGACTGTCACCTGTCGTGAGGATTACTATTTGGCAAGAGAACAATAAGCCCTTTTTTCATTTTGTGCTTGGAATGTATGTTACTGTATACAGAGCAGTGGGGGATCTTCTTGGAACCTCCTATTAAGTCCACAGGAAAATTCTGTCTTCATTCTAGGGGACAGTGGCTTGTGGGACCTTAGGAACCCTGGCTCTAGTACCCAACCATTGGAGCTTTCTGATCTTCTCTCCCTGCTGCTGACTCTTCAGAGGACTTCAACCCAGTGGTTGAAGAATTTGATATAATGGAAGTTAATATAGTAGCTACTGTTGAACTTGAACCATATTGTCTCATATAAACCTTGGGGGAATCTTATACATTGGAGGGTGTAGTTATGTTGCTACTCTTACAGATTAGAGCAACCACAATCTTAAGACTTCTAGTCCATGTTTAGCATATAGGTGCTTAATAAATATTTGATTTTAAAATAAACCCTGTTCTACTTCTGTATTTGTTCTCTTTTCTCTTTGATTTTTTTCATTTTTTTGTCTCCTATATGAAGAATGTTATGTTGTTTTTTAAGATAAATTATTAGTAAGTAAATAGAATTTAGATCTCTTCCTTGAGGAATTTTTAACAGAGATTAATGTATCCTAATATCAGAGTAAAAATAGACTGCTTAATACAAAATACCATCCAACACATTTTAAAGTAGAGAACCTTCCTATTACTTAGACTTTTCATTCTAGAGAGCAAGGCTTTCTTTAACTTGCAAAAGAGGTGGTGTTTTTCTTTCCCAGTACTCTGTTAATAGCAAAATGTTCATTAATTAAAAATAGCTGCTCGATACAGGAAACAGCTCATGTAGCAGCTTCTGACACTGTTCTAAAAACAGATGTGAGCTCCTTGAGTGCTAGAAAAGAATGAGTACTGAAAACTGAACAAATTCAGGTAAAGTCTGCTTTAAGAAAGATCCACGTGGATCCACGTGTCTTTATTTTAATGTTTTCCTGATTATAAAAGAATTATGTGTTCACTATTTTAAAAAATTATAGTAAAATATTATGTAGAAAGTGAAAATCTCCCCCAATTTGTAGAATCTCTTTAGTCTGTTGGTTTCTAGCAGATTTCTTAGTGCATATACAAACAGCATATACTTATTTTTAAAATAGAATTGTGCTGTTTTTTTAACTTGTTTTTTTTATTTCTATGTATTAGACATTTTCCACATCATTCTTTTAAAATTCTCTTCCTTTATTTTTACTGTCTTTTTAAAAAGGCAGCATAGTAATTTACTATAATTTCTTTAAATCAGTTTTCTACTAATAGAATTGTAGGTCAGTACCCTTTTATTTAAAAACTTTTTTTCCCCTCTTGGACATTATTGTTCCTAGAGCAGATACACTTGTCATTGAACAAATTTACCAAAAGTAATATGTTAATAGTGTAATATATTGAGATTTTACTATGCATCTAGAACTTAGTTCTAAGAACTATCCTGTGGGAATTAGAAGAACAATTCTCCCGTTTTATGAGGGAGTTGCTATTACTGTCTCTCCTCTGGAGAAGCAGAAAGTGTTCCTAGTTCCCTGTATGCCATGTTAGTACTGCCTAGGATGGACTGAAAGATTGGTGTGCCAGGGTCAGACAGGGCCCCTTAAATCCAAAGAAGCAAGAAGGACCCTCAAGAGGGACCCCCGCTGCCTCAGTGTGAGGGAGAGCAGCTCTTACCTGTTCTGGTTGGAGTCACTGAAGTTTAAATATCTGCTGGTTGCCATGACCGGTTTTGGAAAACCTGTTGGCTTAACCCTCTGAGTGCCTTGAAGATTCATTTCCTGAGCTATTACCACAAATTGTTTGGTTTAGTCCTTGCTGACTTCCAAATTCTGGTGTGAATTTAACTGGATACACAGGGCCTCTCCTCAGACCGGTCTGTACCCCGGTGTGCCTTACCAAACACCAGGAGTTGCCAGCTGAGGCTGAGATGTCCCATCCTTGGCTGTTCCTCCCTGATGGCCTATGTAGCTCTGCTCAGTGTTTTGTCTTGTAAATGGAAACTTTAAATTTTTGTCATTATGAATTGCTTAGACTCTGTGATGATTAATTTTAGGTGTCAATTTGGATTAAAGAATGCCTAGAGACCTGGTGACACATTTCTTATGGGCTGTCTGTGAGGATGTGTCCAGAGGGGGTTTGGGTTTGAGTGGGGAAGATCTGCTCTCTCTCTGAGCACCATCCAATCGGCTGGGGGCCTGGGTAGAACAAAAAAAAGGCTGAGAAAAGATGATTCCCTCCATTCCCTGGTCATTCTCTCTCTTCCCCCTTTCTCTCCCTTTTCCTCTCTGTCTTCTCCCTCCTCTTCTGGAGCTGGAACACTCTTCTCCTTCACTTGGACATCAGAACTCCAGGCTCTTCAGGTTGTGCACTCCAGGACTCACATCAGTGCCCCCTTCCCCTGCCTCCCGAGGTCTCAAGCCTTTGGCCTCAGACTGAGAATCACACCATTGGCTTTCCTGGTTCTAAGGGTTTGAGACTAGGACTGAGCCAGGCTACTGCCATCCTGGTCTCCAGCTTGGAGCCGGCCTATCATGGGACTTCTTGGACTCTACAGTCATGGGAGCCAATTCTCCTAACAAATCCCCTCTCACTGTCTACATCTACTTATATTCTATTGGTTCCATCTCTCTGGTTTTTTTTTTTTTTTTTTTTGAGACAGAGTCTCTCTCTGTTGCCCGGGCTAGAGTGCTGTGGCATCAGGCTAGCTCACAGCAACCTCAAACTCCTGGGCTTTAAGCGATCCTCCTGCCTCAGTCTTCTGAGTAGCTGGGACTACAGTATGCGCTACCATGCCCAGATAATTTTTTCTATATGTTTTTAGTTGACCAGCTAATTTCCTTCTATTTTTAGTAGAGATGGGGTCTCACTCTTGCTCTGGCTGGTCTTGAACTCCTGAGCTCATACAATCCACCTGCCTCAGACTCCCAGAGTGTGCTAGGATTATAGGCGTAAACTACCACGCCTGGCCGGTTCTGTCTCTCTGGAAAACCCAAATATAGACTTTAAGAAAAGTCTCCTGAGACTTAGAAGGCATGTTTCATTTTGTTTAAATGTTAAATTGATCCCAGGTATAATATGTTAAGTTTTCAGAAGAAACAAAAGGTTTATTCCTCATTACATTTCTTCGTAAGTAACTAGACTATTGTGAAGTTTAAAATATCGCCAAAGGGGACCTCTGTTTTGGTTATTTATTGCAGTGTAATAAACCACTTCAAAACTTAGTAGCTTAGAACAGCAATTTATTTTATTTTTATAAATTCTATTTTATTTTCTGAGACAGGGTCTCATTCTGTTTCCCAGGGTATAGAGTGCAGTGGCATCATAATAGCTCACTGCAACCTCAAACGCCTGGGCTCAAGCCAACTTCATGCCTCGGCCTCCTGAGTAGCTGGGACTATAGGTGTTTGCCACCATGCCCAACTAATTTTCTATTTTTTGTAGAGATGGGGTCTCACTATGTTGCTCAGGCCAGAGAACAGCAGTTTATTATCTCTCATGATTCAGTGGGCTGACCCGGCAGTTGTTCTGTTTCATGTTGTGGGGGTTAGGTGCTAGAATGACTGTGGTCCTCTGAGACTTGGATGGGAGCTCAGCTGTGCCCCAGTGGCTGCTTGGATCATCTGTGGATTGGTGTCTGGCTTTTTAAAAGGCAGACAGCGGATACTGCCCTAACAGTTAAGAGCTAGGCCCAGAACTGGCCCACCATCATTTCTGCCATATGCTAATGGTCAAAGCAGTAATAAACCCAGCCCATAGTCAGTACAGGAAGGAACTAAACAATGATATAAATGCCTGGAAGTGTGCTTCATTTGGGATGATCACCAAAATAGCAACTGATTATAGTGTGCTGTCTAGCCCCTCCCCGTGCTTGGTATATAGCCCACATAAGCCCACTCCATTACTATACCAGCTTCACAAGTCCAGGATCTCATCATCTCAATCATGTCCAGGTGCAGAGAAAGCTCCCCGGGTGCAGCTCGTGGCAAACTGAACACCTATGACCTAAAGGGACAAGTCACTTGGCCCCACTTCCACTCTCCACTCAACATACAATGGTGATTCAGGGACAGGAAAATTGCAATGGACACTCTCTTTCAAAAAGCTAGTAGGGACTTTGAAGAAATCAGAACCCTGATACACTTGGAAAATAGTCTGGGTAGTTCCTCAAAAGGTTAAACACAGAGTTACCATATGAGCCAGCAATTCTATACGTAGGCATATACTCAAGAAATGAAAGTATACACAAAAACTTACACATGAATGTTTATAGCAGCAGTGTAATAGTCAAAAGGTGGAAATAACCCAAATCATCCATCAGTTGGATACATAAAAAATGGTATGTCCATACAGTGGAATTTTTTTTTTGACCATAAAAAGGAATGGAGTACTGCTACCTGCTACAGTGTGGATGAACCTTGAAAATATGCTAACTAAAAGAATCCCGTCACAAAAGACCACATGTCATTTACAGGAAATGTCCTAGACAGGCAAATCTATAGAGACGGAAAGTAAATTAGTGCGGTGGCTTAGGGCTTGGGAGTGATAGCCAAATGTATCGGTTTCTTTCTTTCTTTTTTTTTTTTTTTTTTAAAGATAAGCTCTGTTGCTTGGCTAGAGTGTAGTGGCATCATCACAGCTCACTGCAACCTCGAATTCCTGGTCAACAGCAATCCTCCTGCCTCAGCTTTCTGAGAGTAGCTGGGACTACAGGTGTGCTCTACCACATCTGGCTAATTTTTCTATTTTTTGTAGAGATAGAGACCAGCTCAGGCTGGTCTCTTGAACTCCTGGCCTCCAGTGATCCTCCTGCTTTGGCCTCCCAGGGTGCTAGCATCACAGCCATGAGCCATCGTGCCTGGCCCATAGATTTCTTTATGATGCAATGAAAATGTCTAAAATTAACTGGTTGTATGTATCTGTGAATGTAGTAAAAACTTTTAGATTATAAACATTAAATGAGTGAAAGATATGGTATAAGAATTATACCTCAATAAAAAGTAAAAGGCAGGAGGTGGGAATGGGAGGCACAAAGCAGTCACCAGTCCATAGCAGTTCTAACATTCAGCTAGATATGTGTCCTTGTTTAGGAGCCAGTTCACTACTTGAGTGGTTCTCTGTGGCTGTCATCTCCATCCTCTCGGCTCTTTGCTATGTCTTCTGAATCTTCTTACTTTTCCTCCAGAAGTGGCCCATGTTTTTAGTCTCTTCCTGCCTGAATAAGGGCCCTGATATTTTTCATTTTGAACCGTCAACATCATATTAGTTCAGGTTGATGGTGCTTTTACTGATTACATTTCTCTGAAAAACTTTGTGGGTTTTCCCATGGATCTCTTAGGGGTTCACAAAATTAGATTAAAAAACGACTCTCACATATCTCTTGAGACAGGGCTCTCGATCGTTAGCCTGGACTGCCTTTAAGTCAGAATGTTGTATGAGATTGATTATCTTAGAAGCTGTACTCTCTGGTTCAGATAATTCTTCAAAGCCTTTTGGTCTAGCTTTGTGATTCAAAAAGCGTGGTGTCTGCAATGGCAGCATTAGTATCACCTGGAAACTTACTGTGGAGGTCAGATGCCATCCTAGGCTTGCTAAATGAAAAACTATGAAGGTCTGGCCCAGCAATCAGGGTTTTGATAAACTCCCCAGATGGGTCTGATGCACACAAAGTTACAGTAGAATCACAGGAACTGAAAGGAGCAACAACCTAAAATTAAAATCTTCATGAGGTCTCCTTGAGGTCTTCCCACCTCATCGGAGAGGCTGCATTCTACTGGCAGCACAGGATCTAGTCTTTGCCCTGATGCCTTTTCTTTCTTTGAGGGGCTTTAGCTTAGATGCTGAAATGAGGAAGTGTTTTATTTTTGAACCCATCTTATCCAGCTTCTTTATATTTCCTCTAAATTCTGCTTTTAAGCAGGAACCACATAGTTCCCTTTTTTAGCTCTTTTCACAACTCCCGTATTTTATTGTAGGCAGCTAAATAAAATAAGCCATTTGGAACTTTCAACATTCTTCCTGGAATTTCCCTTAGTGAGATGAGTTCATTAGATTCCCTTTCTATCTTCCACATTGCTGCATGATATGGATCTGCTCATTTTTCTTAGGTCCCCATTTCTTCAGCCACTCATGACACTTCTATACTGTTTTTCAAATCATTACCAATAGTCTTCCAGCTTTTGTCTATCACCTGTACCGAAAGCCAGTACATATTTGTGTTTTTGTTAGAGTAGAGCCCGAGTTCTGGTACCAGTTTTGTTTTGGTTATCTAATGTTGCATAACAAATCATCCCCATATCTAATGGCTTAAAACAATTATTGTCTTACAGTTTTGCAGTTTGGCCAGAGTTTGGTAGGGATGGCTCATTTCTGATCTATTTAATGGCAGCAATTACGTGACTGGAAAGTTGCTGCTATCATCTGGGATTTTAGCTGGGGCTGTCTACCGGGGTCTTGATTCTTCTCCATTGTAGGGCTTTCTGATGCATATGGCTGCTTCGAACTTCTTACAACATGACAGCTAGACTCCAGAAAGTAGGAAAGAGAAGTTGACAGGCCTCTTAAAGATTCATCTCCGAATTGGCAGAATGGCATTTGTGTTCTTTTCTATTGGACCAACCAGTTGTAGGCCCAGTGTAGATTCAAGGAGGTGGAGAAATAGACTCCACCTCTTAGTGAGAGCAGTGACAAAATTTGTGGTTATCCTTAACCCAGTAAAATCTATTAGTTTTTATCCAACAGTAAAGATACTCTTGGCTTAAGGTTATGAGTCAGTGATAAGTAATTGTTTACTACTTGAAAAAACATTTGACGATTTGAAAGGAGGTTAAAAAAAAACATTGACATATAAAGAGTCTCCTTTGATATCTGTTTGTAGACATTTTAAATGTTACATTTCACAGATGGAGAAATCATTTTTTGTAGAATTAAGTTTTAAAATTCCTCAACAGAATAATACTCTCTAGCACCTTTGGTTGTGTCAAGATGTGTGTGACAGATAAATGTGAATGCATTTATATTTCTTATCTGATCTTAGCAGGGAACTATTTATTTTTAGTAAAGGTTGCCTTTCAAATGTAGAGAAATAGTCCCCCTTCCACAGCACTCGTGCTTAAAATAGCAACTAAATATTGTTTAAGAGTTATGAACAAGGAAAGACAGAATCTGGATGCATTGTAGAAATGACTGTGGTAAACCAAGAGGGTGAATAATGGGATGAAAGAATCCCAAGGCTTTTTACTACTTGGAACTTCTGTGCGCAGCTGTTTCCAGATTGGTAGGAGAGGACGAAACAGGTGGCAGCAGAAGCTGCCTCAGCTTTTGCTCATTTGCACGAATCATCTATTAGCTTTGCTCATACAGCATAGCACATGGCTTCCTGAATTTGTTACATGCTTAGGTTACATGCTTAGGAAATTTACAGGTAAATTTCCCTGTATCCAATTCAGAGTTCCATTTAGAAGAAAAAAATCAATTACTGTTGCTCTGTTGCAATAGCGACTCAGCAGAGTTTATATCCATCTTTGAGTTTTAAAATCCATAGAATCTGACTAGTATTAAGTCTTTGGTCTTTATTTCCTATTTTTGGCTTATTAATGTATTTTTGGTTTAATGCTTTTGGGTTTTGTTGTACTTTTTCTTTTCTTTTGTTTTTATTAGAGACAGGGTCTCACTGTGTTGCTAAGGCTGAGTTCGAACTCCTGGGGCTCAAGCGATCCTTCCCAGTAGCTGGGGCTACAGGTGTGTGCCAATAAGTTGTAGTTAAGTATCGAAATAATATATTCTTTTTTTTTTGAGACAGAGTCTCACTTTATTGCCCAGGCTAGAGTGAGTGCCGTGGCGTCAGCCTATCTCACAGCAACCTCAAACTCCTGGGCTCAAGCAATCCTGCTGCCTCAGCCTCCCGAGTAGCTGGGACTACAGGCATGTGCCACCATGCCCGGCTAATTTTTTCTATATATATTAGTTGGCCAATTAATTTCTTTCTATTTATAGTAGAGATGGGGTCTCGCTCTTGCTCAGGCTGGTCTCGAACTCCTGAGCTCAAAGGATCCGCCCACCTCGGCCTCCCAGAGAGCTAGGATTACAGGCTTGAGCCACCGCGCCCAGCCGAAATAATATATTCTTTCTTCGATATGATTGTTTGTAAAATCATGGAGCAACCCTATTTTCCCTTACTTTCAGTTTTATTCTCCTACACACAAGTGTAGTTATCAAGTATGACCAATGGTGTGTTTCCTTCTTTTCCTCTCCTTCTCTCTTCTTGGTTTTTCTATTTGTTTTTCTTTTCTGTCCTGCTTGTACCTTACCAAGACTGGTGGAGTGACACATTTAGGGATGAGCTTATGGGTGGTGTGGATGTGACATGACTGTGATTGTGATACATGGTATATGATTCTATGTGAGGAATCCTTCTAGCTTCTTCTTGATGTTGTCCATTGCAGTATCAAATTTCCCTGGCATGATACTGACAGTTTAACAGTGATGCCCATACTCTTGGTGTGAAGAAATGATTTCCTTCAATATCTCCACAAAGTATCATTTCATTTGCTTTGGGATATGCTATGCACTCAGGAATCCATCAAGCAATTATTCTGTGTAAACTAGTAAAGTGTGAACTAGGAGATAGAGGTGAACAGGAAATGGTCACTGTAACTGGCACCTTAGTCTCCAGTCTTCCTATTCTTCTTTCACAGTCTGATTTGAAAGCCGGACATGGTTTTCTAAAGGCTCAGATCATACTTTTGTAGATTGTTGGGGAGGGGGTCTCCGTGTTTTTAGTCCTCTCCTGTCTTCACACCTATACTTCAGTCACAGGACCTTATGTTAATAGGGCTTTATTTCAGGGCCTGTAAAATCTGTGTTCTATTTTAAACTCCTATTGTTAAACCTTTACACTCGCTTGCTTTTTTCTCGATTCCTTTATTCTACTCGGGATTTAATTTTTTAAATACCCCAGATTTTACAAAGCATGGCAGTAGAATAAAAAACTGGAGTTTCTTTTCATACAAACTTATTTATTTGGATTTTTTTTATATTTCAAATTATTGATGTATTCAAAGAGTAATTTTAATCTCTATAATTTTTGCTAACCGTGTCGAGTAACATTCGACATCCGAGTGCAAAGGGTTAAGAATGTATTCTTATATATAATGTTTAACTTATCCTTTATTTCCCCTTTGGTAGATACATATCTTTCTGATTACCTTCCAAGTTTTTTCACAGACTTCTCATTGTTGGGCTAATTAATATTCATCTCCTAAAGATTTTTCTCATGTACCCCACTTTTCCCCATAGCGTCACTAAATTGTCCAAATAGTTACATACATTTTGTATTCAACAGAATTACTTTTTCCAGTTAACCACCTCTCTATAGATATCTAAGCAGCAAAATTCATCAAGTATCATTTTTCTACTGTTAACTCTTCAAAAATATAATCTATGAAATAATTTAAAAGTTGGAAAGGATCTTGGAAATTATATAATTTAGAGCCTTTGCAAGTATCTATTTGCACAATTATTGCACATGGTAATGCACAAGCTTGATACATAGAATAAACATAATTTACAAATGGGGAAAAACAATACTTTATATAAATAGAGGATACTTATTCTGTCCTTTATACTCACTCCATCTGTCTTCAATACTGTTTAATGACGAAATTCCCTGTTGTG
Organism: Mirza zaza; assembly: GCA_008750895.1. Classification (NCBI taxonomy): domain Eukaryota; kingdom Metazoa; phylum Chordata; class Mammalia; order Primates; family Cheirogaleidae; genus Mirza; species Mirza zaza. The sequence goes on along the minus strand of VSMD01081249.1, from coordinate 36,813 downwards.
ACAAATTCCCTGTTATTTAATTTGCTCATAAATTGTGTAAAGCCTGTTTTTTGTTGCTGTTTTTTTGAGACAGTCTCTCACTGTCTCCTCAGCTCTAGAGTAGAGCGCATCATCATAGCTCACTGGAACCTCAAACTCCTGAGCTCAGGGGGATCTTCCTGCCTCAGCCTCCTGAGGAGCTGGAACTACAGGTGTGTGCCACCGCGCCTAGCTAGTTTTTTCTATTTTTGGTAGAGACAGGATCTCCCTCTTGCTCCGGGCTGGTCTTAAACTCCTGAACTCAAGTGATCCTCCTGACTCAGCCTCTCAGAGTGCTAGGATTGCAGGCGTGAGCCACTGCACCTGGCCTGTAAAGCCTGTTTTTCAGCATATTCTGCTTACTTGTCTCAAATAAATTAATTTCTCTTCTCTTCTCTTCTCTTCTCTTCTCTTTTTCTCTTCTCTTTCTCTCTCTCTTTCTCTTTTCTTTCTTTCCTTTTCCTTTCCCTTTCCCCTTTTCCCTTTCACTTTAGTTAACTAAGATTATTTTGACTTCCAAAATTTGTTTGGAATGCCACTTTTTATTTTCATAGTCTTACAAGCTATTCCTAGTTCATCATCTAGGTTGTTTTTTAAAATGATATACCTACAAAATGCTGATGAAAGAAATCCAAGGTCTACATAAATGAAGGGGAGAGGGGCAGAGCAAGGTGGCAGAGTAGGACTCTCCGGTGATTGTTCCCCACAGAAACATCCATTGAACAACTATCTACATGTAAAAATACCTTCCATAAGAGCTAAGACACCAGATGAGAGATATCAGTACCTTGTTGTGGCACAGTGATAAGAAAACCCCAGGTAGCACGGCTTGCAGAGAGATACTGTTTGCTTGGAGCAAAAAGTGGGAAGTAGCCATAGGACTTTGCCTTGTGCCCTGCCACAGTAAAACCCAGCATTGAGCAGACCCTACGGCCCATATTCTGGGTTGGTACTTGAAGACTGTATCTTTTGACCTGTCCTGGTGGCAATTGGGATCATATAGCCCCAGGCTTTAGGCTCATATGGTGAACTTGATCTGTGACTGGGACCACCAGCAGGCTGATGTGAGCAGCCTGCAGGCCTCAGAAGTCCTGGGCTTCTAGCCTACCTTAGCACTGCACCCACCTGTTGTAGCAGACCTCAGGCTTCTAGTACTGTTCTGGCCACAGCTACCCTGGGCTTTTGCCTATGTCCCAGTGCTTTACCAGGTGTGTCTAATTCCCTGGGTTCTGGCAGTGCCCTGCTGGTGCAACTGTCCCAGGCTTCTGGTGCTCTCCAGCACTCTGCATATCACAGGGCTTTCCCAGACAAAGCCAGTCTGTGAAGACCAGAATAAGTGATTACTTTTTCAAATACACAGACTTTGACCACAAGGATCAGGGAAATATGACATCACCAAAAAGACAAAATGAGGTGCCAGTGAATGACCCTAAAGAAATGGAGATGTGTGTGCTACCATGTAAAGAATTCAATATAACTGTTTTAAGGAAGCTCTGAACTTTTGTAAAAATTCAGAGAAACAATTCAGTGAAATGAGGAAAACAATAAGTGACCAGAATGAGAAATTTAAGAGAGATGGAAACAATAATAATTAGGTAGAAATCCTAGAGCTAAAAAAATTACAGTGAACAAAGTGAAAAATGCAATAGAGAGTATCAATAGCAGAATTGATCAAGCAGAAGAATCTGTGAACTCAGATTATTTGAAAATATGCAGTCAGAGGAGAAAAAAGGAATGAAGAAAGATTATAGGATTTATGGGATAGCATCAAAAGAGCATATGTTTGAGTCTACTAGTTCTTGAAGGAGAAGAAAAAAATAAGAGGATAGAAAGCTTATTTAAAGAAATAGTACTATAATACTTTCCAAACCTGGATAAAGATGCAAATATCTAGGCTCAGGAAGGTCAAACATCTCCAATCAGTTTCAGTCCAAATAAGACTAGCTCAAGACATAATCACACCATCAAAGATCAAAGAGAAGATCCTGAAGACAGCAAAAGAAAAGAAGCAAATAATATATTAGACTTCCAACGAGGCTAGCAACAAACTTTTCAGCAGAAAATTTACAGACCAGGAGAGAGATGGATGTATATTCAAAGTGCTGAAGCAAAATGCCTGCCAAGCAAGAATACTGTACCCAGCCAATCTACCCTTCAAAAATGAAGGAGAGATAAAGACATTTCCAGAAAAACAGGCATAAGCTGGAGAAGATCATCACCACCAGACTTTTCAAAAATAAGAAATCTTAAGGGGAGTTTTTCAGGCTCAAAGAAAAGGATGCTAATGAGTAACACGAAAACATCTGAAAGTATAAAATTCACTGGTAAAAGTCAAATTCAGAATACTCTAATACTGTAATGGTGGTGTGTAAATTACTTATAACTTCAGTATGAGGGTTGAAAGACAAAACTATTAAAAATGACAGCTATAATAATTTGAGGGACATACAATATACAAAGATGTAAACTTCAACATGAAAAATTCAAAATGAGGGAGGGGCACAAGCGGAGCAAATAAATAGATGTACAGTATTCATGGATTGGAAGACTCATTAAGTAAATATGTCAATAATCCTAAATTGATGTATAGGTTTAACATAATTGCTATAAAAATTCTAGCAAGATTTTTAAAGTATAGACAAGATTATTCTGAAGTTTACATAGAAAGGCAAAGTATCCAGAACAGCTTACAGTTTTTTTTTTTTTTTTTTTTGAGACAGAGTCTCACTTTATTGCCCAGGCTAGAGTGAGTGCCGTGGCGTCAGCCTAGCTCACAGCAACCTCAAACTCCTGGGCTCAAGCAATCCTACTGCCTCAGCCTCCCAAGTAGCTGGGACTACAGGCATGTGCCACCATGCCCGGCTAATTTTTTCTATATATATTAGTTGGCCAATTAATTTCTTTCTATTTAGAGTAGAGATGGGGTCTCGCTCTTGCTCAGGCTGGTCTCGAACTCCTGAGCTCAAACGATCCGCCCACCTCGGCCTCCCAGAGAGCTAGGATTACAGGCGTGAGCCACCGCGCCCGGCCCAGCTTACAGTTTTGAAAAACAAATAATGTGGGTAGAATCACTCTATCCAATTTTAAGATTTTATGTAGTTACAATCATCAAGACTATGGTATTAGAAGAGAGATAGACAAATAAAGGAATCAAAATAAATGAACGCAAATATAGTAAAGTGATCTTTGACAAAGGTCCAAAAAATATTAGTTGAGGAAGGATGGTCTTTTCAACAAATGATTGTAGAGCAACTGGATATCCATGGACAAAAACATAAACCTCAACCCACACCAGACCCTGCACAGAAATTAGCTCAAAGTAGATCGTTGATTTAAGCGTAAAACATAAAACTGTAAAGCTTTTACAAGAGACTTAGGAGAATATCTTCAGGACCTGTGGCTTGGCAAGAAGTTCTTAGCCATGACACCAAAAAGCATGATCCATCAAAGAAAAAATTGATAAATTGAATTTCATTAAAAATTTTTTAAAAAGTCTGTTAAAAGGGTAAAAAGACAAGGTATAAACTGGAAAAAAAACCATTTGGAAGCCCTATGTTTGACAAAGAACTCAATCTAGAATATATAAAGAAATTTCAAAATTTAATACTAAAAAAATACTTCAATTAATTAGTAAATGGGCTAACATTTTACCACAAAGGATATATATAGAGAACAAATAAAAATAAGCACATGTGGACACTTATCATTGCAGCCAGTAGTTGTACTTTTGTGCATTTATCCCAGAGAAGAGTTAGAGCCACACAGAAGTCTGTATATGAATGTCCATATCAGTGTTATTTGTAATAGCTGAAAACTATAAATGAGCAAATGTTCTTTAAAATGTGAATGGCTCAACTAACTATGGTGCATCTACACGATGGAATTCTATGCAGTAGGAAAAAGGAACATGCTGTTGGTAACCTGTAAGAAGTTGAATGAATCTCAAGGGCATTATGCTGAGTGAAGAAAATAATCTCAGAAAGTCCTACACTGTGATTCCACTTACATAATGTTTGGTAAATGACAATATGGTAGAGATGGGGGACAGATTAGTGGCTGCCAAGTATTAGGGATGGTGGGAGAAGGGTGTTGAGTGTGACTAAAGTGGTAGGTAGCACAGGGGAACTCTGTGAGAACAGGATCATTTATATCTTGATCGTGGTGGTGGTTAGACAAATCTATGCATGTGATAAATTGGTGGAAAAGTAAACACGTTGTACCAACGTCAATGCCCAGTTTTGATAGTGTACTGCAGTTATAGAAGATGTAATTATCAAAGGAAACTGGGTAAAGGGTACAATGGATCTCTGTACCATTTTTGCAACTTCCTATGAATCTATAATTATTTCAAAAGAAAAAGTTAAAGATACACCCAAACTTCAGACCTACCCTGTCCAGTAGTAGCCACAGCTTGCTTTAAAAATAAACATCTCGGCCTGGCGCACTGGCTCCTGCCTATAATCCTAACACTCTAGGAGGCTGAGGTGGGAGGATGGCTTGAGGCCAGGAGTTTGAGACTAGCCTGAGCAAGAGGGAGAACCCATCTCTACAAAGCATAGAAAAATTAGCCAGGTGTGGTGGCGTGCACCTGTATGCCCAGCTACTTGGGGGAGGGGGAGGCAGGAGGATCACTTAAGCCCAGGAAGTGTGAGGTTGCAGTGAGTTACAGTGACACTACTGCACTCTGTTCTGGACAAGAGTGAGACCCCGTCTCCAAATAATAAAATAAATAAATAAAATGAACATCTGAATTAAATAAATAAATAAATAAAATGAACATCTTAAATAAAAATGAACATCTGAATTAAATAAAGTTAATTTCAGTTCTTTGGTCACATGAGCCATGTTTGAAGTACTCATGTAAGCTACCTTATATAGCACAGACCTGAAAAATTTCCATTACCATAGAAAGTTCAATTGGGCAGTTTGCTTTCAGACAAATCTCTCTACAGTGCCAATCACCATGTGTTTTGTACCTATGTGCATTTCTTAGAGAACTGTCTCAAAACTTATAAATCAAAAGAATAATCTTGTAAAATTAAATAGAAGAAATGGATTTAACATGCATTTTTAAAAGTACTGTGATATTTGAGGCTACATCCCATATTTTAATATGAAAAGGAAATGGAACATTTGCTTCATGTTTGAAATTGGAATAAGGTTTTTTTCCTTATCTGCAAAAGCAGTTGCTGTTTTTTCCATAATCACAGTAGAGTATATATAGGAGATAGGCAAATAGGGAAGATAGAGAGGTAGAGAAAAGAGAAATCAGCATGAAAAATATTTTGAGTATCCCAAACTTTTATGGCCATTTTCTGTTTTTCAGTAACCAGTTTACCCATAGTAGCTTACTACCATTGCAGAGGAAGCGTGGTTTTGCAGCCAGACCTTAAGCCAGAATTCTATTTCTGGCTCAGAGTGACCTTGAGGAAGTAACACATTTACTCTTCATTTTCACAGCCAATACACAAATTAAGATAAAAGCAACAATTGCAAGCTGTGTTATTCTATGATAAAATTATCTCACTATTCCTGGTTATGTGCAAAACAATTTACTTAAAAGTAGATTATTATAAATACAGTTTTGAGGCATTTAGTTATGAGAAGAGTCACATGAAATAGAAAAGAGGAAGTTTACCAGGCATAAAAAGTTTTAGGTTTTGAGTTTGGGGCGTGGGAGTACAAGAGTACAAAGACATAGGATAAGAGTTTTTATTCATCCTAGGTTTAATCCTCCAGAAAAGCAGATTTGCTGCACTTTAGAGATCAGATGTTGAAGTTAGGTAGCCTAAGATTTGCATCCCAGCCCTGCCATTTAGTCTTTGGAAAGTTAACTTTCTCAGTTATAGATGATCTATAGATGGTCTCAGTTTCACCACCTAGTATCATTTTTTTGTTAGGGTTATTTACATGGTTCTGAGCAAGTTAAGTATATAGCTGTACTTACCGATGGTAATTTTCATTTTAATGAGGCATAAGTATAATGAAGGCGGTGTTAGGAACAGATAACCAGCTTAGCTTACTGTCCTTTTATGAAGCTTTATTTTTTTAGCCACATAATGATTTTTTTAGAGGGAGGGTACTGATTTTCGCTTTGTAACAAATTGGTTAAAATAGTGGTTTCTAAAGCCATTCTGAAATTTAAACATATGTGTATGACTAAAATGGTCAAAATCACTTGATGTAAAGCCAAGAGAGGGATAAGTCTGTTCTTATAAAATCTAGCAGGCCAAGATATAAGCGGTGAACTCAGAAAAATGGCACCCATTCATGAGAGAGATTTTTATTTCTGTGTAATCCCTGCTATATGTTTCTACAGCCAGATTCACATAATATCTGAATGAACAGTGAAAATAGCTGATTATAAAGCTATGTAAAAATCTACAGTGTACAATGTCAAATTGTAAGAAAACATTCTGCATAACTTTTCCTTTTCTTTGCCTTCCAAACTGCTAAAACATTGAAAAAGAGGTCAAGAACAAGGGCCAGTGTGGTTATGAGGATTTCTCTGGCCCTAGTGCACAGTAGCAAAGCAACACAGTTCCAGTCTTAGCCCATAGCTCATTGGCATGTGGTCAGTTTGTAGTTGCCTGCCATACTACTTTGAACTAGAGAGAGGGAACCAAAAATGCTGACATCCTCATTCGCCTTTGTCACTCATGGCTGCGATAAACAGCAGCACTTCTTCTATAAAACCTACTTTGACTGCAGACGACTCCCTCAGCTCTCGGCTGCCCTGGCTGAGGGTGGCTTGAATTGGTGAAGTTTGGAGAACATTAGCTCTCAGACGGACACCACCACGCTGTCTGAACCCACCGTGTCTCATTACTTACACTGTCACTTCATAGATGTCGGCTTTTAAAGCCCATAAAAATAACATTCATTGAGAGCAAGTCAATTGCTTCAGATGGGTTATTGGCTTTCAAAATCCCCACCCCATGATGGATGATTGCATGTTTAAGAAAGGGCTAATTATAACACCTTGGAAACTGCACTGAACAAAATCTATCAGAAGCTCCGAAGTGTATATATCTTCATAATATCAATGTAGCTATGTCTGGCCTACCTTAATACTGTTTAGTCTGTACTAAAAATAGAAAAAGAAAAGTTAGCTGGACAACTAAAGATATAAACAAAAAATTAGCCAGATGTGGTGGCTCTCACCTGTAGCCCCAGCTACTCTGGAGGCTGAGGCAGGAGGATCACTTGAGCCCAGGAGTTTGAGGTTGCTGTGAGCTAGGCTGACGCCACGGCACTCTAGCCCAGGCAACAGAGTGAGACTCTGTCTTAAAAAACAGCAAAATACTTATTTTAATCAGTCATTTTTCTCTTACGAGCTTTACAAGGGTGAGAAAGTTGCTTATCAGTGCCTTCCTCTTTTAAAAACCTGATGTACTTTTATAAAGAAGTTACTTGGGATTGCTAGGTAAACTACGTGCCTATTCCTGGGAAGGAAATAAGAGGCTCTTGTCCTTTTGGGGATACAGAGAGCTTATACACAGTCTCACTATTCAACACTGCTTTTGACTTTCTAATGGCCATGAAAAAAATCCTAAGATTCTTTAAGACCTCTTTTTAAAGGGTAGTTTCTTATAAACCTAAAGACCATAACTATAATAAAATCACATGCAGTTGATAACATCCTTCCTCATCCGCCCCCAGTATTCTCGAGCTTTTTTGCTAGATTTTGAAACACCTTCGTGGATTTTGAAATGCATTCCTTGCGTAGTTCTCTGCATCACGGCTAGAAGAAGAGTTATGAAACGTAACTCTTCACTTCCCATTTAGTAGTTCTTTATCATGTCGAACACTAGATGTACGTGTGTCTGGTGTATAAACACAGAATGCCTATAGATTTTACCAACAAATCATGGATCCAAATCTTTTCTCCAGAAGCAGGAAATAAGTTAATCAGAAGGAAAAAAAAAGTCACTGCTGGATATCGTGAAAGGAATCTTTTATGGGGGGCTGTGAGTATTGTTTTGCCATTGCCATTTCTATAATATATCAGGTTAAAACATTTGGATTTTTTGTGTACACAGTATAGAAGTAGATGAAGTCATTGGTACTTGTATCTTTGTTTATGATGAAAGGATAAATAATTTTTACCATTATTGAAAAATGATTGTGGGTTTTGTTTAGAATGGTTTCATGCTGTGGTTTTAGCTCAAAGGTATGTGTTTTCTTATTTTCCTGGTCCAGGAACAATTACTTTGGGGTGATGGCTTTTCTCTCTGTGGCTTTATAGCAGAGCAGTGTTTCCTGAGCGTAGTGGAAGTGAGCTATGCTTTAAGTGCAATCACTGTTGACCCTCTCTCACCTTAGTCTTTTATTTTTTTTTATTAAAACCTCCTTCCTCCTGTTTCCAACTGTAATTTGTCGTCCTTTTGTTTCTAACAGGAGAGTTATGCTTTAGCCAGTTTCTTAGAATTTATTTGTGCGCTTAATATTCTCTTGGTCGTCAGTTATTTGGGGATAAAATCCCCTCTACTTCTAAAACATTAGCAAGAAACATTGGTAATTCATGAGCTTAAGGATTTCTTGAAATAACCTGTTACCTGATTTATCAGGATCTGAAATATAGTTGATTTGACTAGATCCTTCTATCCTTGTAGCTCAAAGTGATCTCGTAGTTTTTTATATTTACCAAAAGACCATTTTAGGTGAGATTGCATAATCAAAATATGAAAGTGTGAGGCCTCATGTTTAATTGTATATCAGAAAATTTGAGGAGGTTGTTTGTTTTTTTAATTTGACTTTAAGATCTCAGGAGATTTATTTTTTCTTTGCTCTGCCTCTGTCTTCCCCTTGCTAGTTTAGATAGTAATATAAGGTAATAACCTTAGTTTTCCATACAAATGAGTAAAATTTTATCGAATATATGCTACACTTTGAGTCATTTCTCTTCATTTTTATTGTAATTTAAAAATATATAGTCTGCTATCAAATCCCAGATATATATGTATAATATTCAAAAGATATAAAAGTGGGATTTATTATAGAACCTAGGTTTTATTCTCTAATGACAAGTAATGAATATATTTATTTGGAAGACTAAAAAGTAGACTCAGGCTGTGCATGGGGGGCTCACATCTATAATCCAGCTCTTTGGGAGACTGAGGCCAGGAGTTTGAGACTTGCCTGGGCAACATAATGAGACTCCATCTGCACAAAAAATTAAGCTGGGCATGGTGGTGTGTGCCTGTAGTCCTAGCTACTGGGGAGGCTTAGGCAGGAGAATTGCTTGAGCCCCAGGAGTTCAAGACTGCAATGAACTGTGATTGTATCTCCAAAAAACAACAAAAAAAGTAGACTCAGAATTAGACTGAAAACCACAGTAGTACTTGGGATTTTTTTTTTTGTATTTGCCGAGTTTTCTTTCTTTTGCATTTCATCCATCTCAGCCTGTTAGATTTTCTTCAGAATGTGCCTACAATGCACATAAGCGTTCTAAGGTTCAGCTTTGTAACTGAACCAGTTGGACTCTTGTCCAGCAGTTTATATACTTCTTGGGCATCTCTCCTGCCCCTTTGTTTAATCTTTCCAACTCATTTGATCCTGGCATTAGAGCTGACGGCTGCAGTTACCTATGGAGTTCTTAGAGTAGCTGAATAATAAATGTCATGACCTCGTTCTTCTATAGTTTTCACTGATGACTAAGTTTTCAACTCTCTTAACACTAAAGTGGGAATAATCAAGTTGTGTAATTTTCTTTGGAAGTTTACAATGTGTAATTGGTGAATATTTTTACCTCTTAATGTCTTTCTATAGCAGAAATGCTGTAGATTTATTTGGCAGGTCAGGTGGAACATTATTTTACAAGAGGAGACTTTATTGTAAAAGAAGTTGATAATTGATTCTGAGTGATATATCTCCTAAATTGTACTCTTTATTGAGCATCTATTGGGCATAGTTTTTTGTATTATATGCACATTATTTCTAATCCTCAGAATTATTAATAAAATTAATCATTAAAATTAGCTCAATGAGATTGTATACCTATAATTCCACAGTTAATATTACATGGTAAGTAGCAGAACTGGTATTCAAGTCAAAGATCATCTATTCCCACAGTTTATGGTCTATCTATTGCACTCTGTGGCACCAATTTGTTTTTTATAAATGTGAATAGTATTTCATTTACCTTTTACTGTTGATAGGCATTGGCTATTATGATGAAAGGTGCTTGAACATTATCGTATATATGTTTTTTTGGTGGAATTATTGAGGTATGCATATATTCAGTTTTAGAAGATGTTCAAGTTTTCCATAGTGGTTCCAACATATGAATTTTCTATTTATTATATGTCCTTGCCATACTTTCTGTTGGTTTTTTTAAAGGTTTTAGCCACGTGTTGTAATCATTTTGTGATTTTTGATTTACATTTCCCTGATGATTACTGATTTTTATATTCTATTGGCAATCCTCTTTTTTTGAAGTGTCCAGTCAAGACTTTTGCTCATTTAAAACATTTTTTTCTTGTCCCTTTGAGTTGTCTGAATTCTGTATGTGTTCTATATACTTTATCCTTTGTCAGAATTATTAATACAAGTCAAAATTTTTTTCTCCTCTAAAGCTTTTTTATACTTGATGTCCTTTGAACAGTGATGTCGAATTTGAGTCTTTTCCTATAAAGTCAGGTCTCTTGTGTCCTGTTTAAAACACTGTTTCTTACCTGAAGGTCATAAAGATGTTTTTCCATAGCCTTCCCAGAAGCTTTATGGTTTTACCTTTTCACATTTAGGTCTATGATCCACCTGGAATTGATTTGTGTGAATGATATCTAGTAGGAATCAAGATTCCTGTCCCATGTGGATAACAAGCTGATTTAGCACCATTTATTGAAAAGACTATCCTTTCCCCACTAAATTGCAGTGGCAACTTTGTGACCTCTACAGTTTTGACTGAGAATTCTGACATTTGACATTTCCAGAATTTAAGCCATCTCAAATTCTTCCTGTGGATTTACTTAAATTGTCTCAGTCGTAGGCCATGTTTTCTAATTCATCTTATGTAGTATAGTGCTCTGAATAGATTGTATGAAAACGTTAGGGCATTTATCAGTCATGAAGAGATCTTTATTAATAGGATGGCAACAGCGGGTACGTACGATGCTGTAGAGAAGGACAAGGAAATGGCGTTACGTTGCTGGTGGGAGCAGTTTGCGTGTTTCTAGGTCAAATCTTCTTTAGCTGCACTTTCCCCCCAAATTTCTTCCCACTGAAAATTACAAAAGTTTGGATTGCAGTTCTTCACACTGGATCAAGATACCAGAGGAGTCACTGTTCAAAACAGAGTTCTTCAACTGATATGTGCTCTGTATGTGCGCTAGGCTGTCTGTTCAGTAAACCTACATATAGTTCACCACAGTGGGGACCTTTCACCCTCATTTATTTTATTTCACTTGTTCTTCTCAATAACCAATTTTATCCATCCATCCATCCATCCATCCATCCATCCATCCATCCATCCATCTATCTATCTATCTATCTATCTATCTATCTATCTATCTATCTATCTATCTATCTGCCTACCTATCTATCTATCTATCTGTGAGACAGGATCTTGCCGTGTTGCCTGGGGCTAGAGTGCAGTGGTTATCATCATAGCTCACTGCAATCTCAAACACCTGGGCTGAAATGATGCATCCTGATGCAGCCTCCAGAGTATCTGGGACTACAGGGGTGCACCACCATGGTTGACTAATGTTTTATTTTTTGTAGAGACAGGGTTCTCTCTGTTGGTCTCGAACTCCTGGCCTGAAGCTATCCTCCCACCTCAGGCTCCCAAAGTGCTGGGATTACAGGCATGAGCCACTGCGCCTGGCCCAATTTGATCTTTAAGGACTAAGATAAAGAATTCCATGAAATACTTTTTGTTCTGGCGATGATGGAGTAAGGGATGTTGGAATACCCTTCTACTGTTAAAAAAAACTATTAATACTGGAAAAACATATACATTTCATATGCATATTTTACATAGAAAAAGTTATAAAATCAAGGAGTTAAGCTTCTTTCTACTTTAAGGATTCAGAGAAAGCAAATTAAACTCTAAGTAGTGGGAAAAATTTATACACGTAAAAGTAAAAATATACAATAGAAAACAGGTGATAGAGAAAAGAAAAAGTTTTTTCTTTGAAAAGTTTAATAAATTGATCAATCCCTTTTGAGACTTATCTGGGAGTAGAGAAAACAATTCTAATATCAGGATTCTATAAACAGGATAAGTGATTGTTATGAATGACTCTATGCCAGTAACTTCTACAGCTTAGATGAAATAGATAAATTCCTTTGAAAGACATACTTAGCAAAACAATACAGAAGAAGAGAGAGAAAATTCAAATAGCCCTATGTCTACTAAAGAAATTGAATTTGCAGTTTAAAATCTTCCAGCAAATAATGAATGCCGTGATAGCCCAGGAACCACACTTTGAGGACCACGTCTTAAGCTGTGAGGTTCACGAGGGCAAGATCTAACTTTCAGGCCTCTTTTGATTATCTGTATATGGCGCAATATTGTTGGTAAATGTTTGTTGAAGGTAATTGATTGAATGACATGATTCCAAGTGGAGAAGGTCCTTTCCCTTGGAAAACCTAACTTTTTAAACCTTTTTTCTTTGGTAAGGAACTTTGACCTCCTCTCTAATTCATTTCAGAAAATGTATATACCTACTGATATGAGCAAGCTGTTTTCTTTGTGTTTGTGAAACTGTACATGAGTAGAAATGCATCAGGGTTTGCTTGGTGAACATGTAAAACTTGTTGGGTATACCTGTGGGCTATGTTGTTCCAAGGCATGTTACTTGAACCTAAAACCATTAATCCTGTAGTCTTATATAAGTTACACTAAAAGGAACATCAATCCTCTTTCTAGCAGTAGCAATTTGTTATTTTGGCCCTGGGGCAGGGGAAGAGGGGGTATGAATTGTGTGTGGGTGTGGGTGTAACTGTGCTTGGCCTTTCCCTGGTATTATAGTTCTTTTGAATATTGTGTCATCCATTTAAAGAAAAGAGCCAAATTATAGTGTCCCAATTGCTTGTTAAAATTCATGAGTTTCATCCAGCATGAATCACTTTTCAGCTGATGGTTGAAAATCCTCTAGTGAATAGCATTTAGGAGACTATTAGACACCTTCTTAAAAAGTCAGATAGTGACTCTGAACAGTGAATTAGCTCAACCTGCAGGAGGGAACTGTATATCAGCTGGGGGAGGTCTCTTTTGAATCAGGTGGCAAGTATTCTTGGGCACAGAGTTTGTTTATTTAACGAAACTTGAAATGAATGTATTGACATTTATTGGGCTGTTAATAGAAATTATGCTCCTGAGCAATGCCAACCTCTATAAAATGAAAGTTAATTAAGTGGCTTAATTATACATCAAAGTCTCCTTTTAAACGCCAAGTACCTGACATGACTGAGAAAAAATGAAGCAGACTCTTCTTCTGTGGCGATAATTTCATAAAATTTGTTACAGAGCACAATGTTCAGAACAATCCCAATCCTGATATATGTCACACAATAACTTACAGAAATGCATTGAAAGACTGATTGTGATATGTGATATAAAATCTACATAGTGATTTTATAGTTGATTTTAATTTTATTTTTGTAATTTCCACATTTGTAAATACATGTTACTTTTTTAGTCATTAGGGTATTTTTCTTACTTAATGGAAATATTTGCAAGAATTAACAGACTGGAGATTTTCCTAGAGTCGTCATAAAAATTTAGTTGCATCTTATATTTTTAAGTATACTTACAAATATATTCAACAGAGTGTATATTTGAAATTGCTATAATTTTTAGTAAAAAAGTTAGGCAGAATGTATAATATACTGTTTTGTAAAACCAATATTTGTGATATATACTTGTGTGTAGGTATATGAATGTATACAGAGATACTTGGTAGGAAGGAGATACTAATGGAGTTATTACTGGGTAATGAGTGTAAGCTTCATTGGTTATATATTTGCTTATTTCTCTTATGCTTTTTTTTGGGTAACAGACATGAATTCCTAGTTCATAAATGGTTTTATTTATTTTATTTTATTTTATTTTTTTTTTGAGACAGACTCTCACTCTGTTGCCCAGGCTAGAGTGCTGTGGCATCAGCCTAGCTCACAGCAACCTCAAACTCCTGGGCTCAAGCAATCCTCCTGCCTCAGCCTCCCAAGTAGCTGGGACTACAGGCATGCGCCACCATGCCCGGCTAATGTTTTCTATATATTTTTAGTTGGTCAATTAATTTCTTTCTATTTTTAGTAGAGACAGGATCTCACTCTTGCTGGTCTTGAACTCCTGACCTCGAGCAATCCTCCCTGCTTGGCCTCCCAGAATCTGGTCACCCACTTCCGCCCCCTGGAGCTCAGATGTATCAGTGACCCGGCTCTGTGGTCACTTCCTGAGCAAGCAGTAGTGGTGTAGCTCAAGCATGGTCTTCATTCGTTCCTGCCATTTTTTTAATCTATTCTTTCAACAAAGATTTAATGAGCACCTACTGTGTGCCAGACCCTGGAGATTTCTTGGTAAACAAGACAAAGCCCCTGTCCACATGGATTTTACTGTCTAGGGTAAGAGCCAGAAAATAAAGTGAGTAAAAAAGAAACATTCAGTGTAATATTGGACAGTGATCATAGATAGAAAGCGACAGAGGTAGGAATAGAGCTCCTATTTCAGTGGAAGGAAAGACCCATCTGAGGAAGTAGCATCCAACAGACTTGCACGAAGTGTGTTGTGGAACTGAGGAAGATGTGGGTGGAAATGTTTTAGGCAGAGGGAACTGCAAATGTAAAGGCTTTAAAGTCGGAATGAGCTTTAGCAGTCAGAGTTTGGCAGGAAGGTTCTTAAATACCTACACAACTGTTCAGTAGACTAGTTTATAAAGGACAGTGAGGTCTTTTACCCATCTCCAGCCATATAATCAATAAGATATTATTTAGATGGTTTTCTGTTTGACAGAGATAAAAAGTTTTCCATGGTTTTCCATGTCTGAACTGATATTTTCATATATTTCCGATGAATTGCTACGTAATAGCCAAACACATTTACTTGTGATGTAAAAACATAAATTTTCTTTTCTTTTCTTTTTTTTTTTTTTTTTTAGACAGAGTCTCACTTTATTGCCCAGGCTAGAGTGAGTGCCGTGGCGTCAGCCTAGCTCACAGCAACCTCAATCTCCTGGGCTCAAGCAATCCTGCTGCCTCAGCCTCCCAAGTAGCTGGGACTACAGGCATGCGCCACCATGCCCAGCTAATTTTTTCTCTATATTATTAGTTGGCCAATTAATTTCTTTCTATTTATAGTAGAGATGGGGTCTCGCTCTTGCTCAGGCTGGTCTCGAACTCCTGAGCTCAAATGATCCGCCCACCTCGGCCTCCCAGAGAGCTAGGATTACAGGCTTGAGCCACCGCGCCCGGCCTCTTTTCTTTTCTTTTCTTTTCTTTTCTTTTCTTTTCTTTTCTTTTCTTTTCTTTTCTTTTCTTTTCTTTTCTCGTTTCTTTTCTTTTCTTTTCTCTTTTCTTTTCTTTTCTTTTCTTTTCTCTTTTCTCTTTTCTTTTCTTTTTTTTTTTTTTTTTTTGAGACAGAGTCTTACCCTGTTGCCCAGGCTAGAGTGCCATGGTGTCAGCCTAGCTCACAGCAACCTCAAACTCCTGGGCTCAAACGATCCTCCTGCCTCAGCCTCCTGAGTAGCTAGGACTACAGGCATGTGCCATCATGCCCGCCTAATTTTTTATATATATATGTGTTTAGTTGTCTAGCTAATTTCTTTCTATTTTTTTAGTAGAGACAGGGTCTTCCTCTTGCTCAAACTCCTGAGCTCAAACGATCTACCCGTCTCGGCTTCCCAGAGTGCTAGGATTACAGGTGTGAGCCACCATGCCTGGCCAAAGATAAAGTTTTTGAACATTTATTCAGCAAACATTTATCGATCTTACCTGATTGGATGTGATGGAGGAGAGAGGTGGAGAACGTTGCTGATGAGAGAAGAGAAACGGAGTTGTCAGAGTCCTGGAGAACTGGGAGAATTGGCTATGAGGGGCCAAGGTTAAAAGAAGGTCGAGAAGGAGAGTGTGGTTGGCACCCAGAGAAGTCACCCAGAGCCATCCTAGGTTACAGAAACTGAACACAGCTTGTGTATTTGGCAGCTGAGACGTCACTGCTGGCCTTGGTGGGAACAGTGTCAGTTGAGTGTTGGCTCACACAGAGGTGGGCTGAGGAGTGACTCAGAGGTGAGAAAGTGACGAGACTTCCCAACCCTTTGAGAGGCATAAACGAGAAAGAAAGGAATGAGATTAGACAACTTGACAGTAAAATGAATGGAGCCAAGGGTTCTTTTGTTTTTGTTTTTTGAAAGCAGCTTCTGTGCTTTTATTTTCATCATAAGAAGTCATTTTTTGCCATTCTTGTTTGCCACAGAGTAAACAGTTGCCCCCACCTCCTCTCCCCCCTTTAAACCTGTTTAAAACTTCTTACAGCTGTTGAGTTTTCTAGGTTGTCAAAGTGAGATCACCTACATGATCTCATCAATCTTCCTGAGAGAAAGTTACCAAACATTTTGCCTGTTTATTAGATGAAGGCCTCAAGGCTCAGAGATTGTGTCTGGGAAGTTACCCTTCTAACAAGCTGTGGGGCAAAAATTTTTAACAGTATACTCCGTGCAGGCCAGAGTTCATGAATCTATATTCACAGCATTAACTAACCATGGTTTGCCCTGTGCTCAACTGTCGATACTCCGGTTATCTCAGAAAAACCCAGGGCATTTCGGAGGTATCATTTGCAGTGCCGATTAGGCTTTTCAGAAACATCTCTTTGCCCCCAACATCTCCCCTGCACACACACTCATGTCACCCATCCTTGCATATCATTGCTGCACGCACGGGTGCACACACACCCCTGCTGCATAACTTCAAATTCAGCACCTTGATGTGTTCACAATTAGCTCCACCTCAGTCCTTCTCCAGGGATCTTTGCCCACAAAGCTCAGCTACCCTCTCTTCTCCATTCTTTCCTCTTTCTGGGGTTTGGACTTGGGGTCGAAAGGTAAAGGTAGGATAGAGAGAATTGCTTTCATAACATCAGGTGAGAAACCATAAATTAATCCCTGGGTATCAACAGTAAGGGGTCAGCTGATCATTAAATTGTTGCTGAATTTGCTTTCCCTCTTTCACAAATGAAACCCTGTAAAACTTCAGCTGAGCAGTTTTTGTGTAAATTTGATCTAAAGCTATAGCTGTTTGCATGCGTCAGTCCTTTAGGATATGTTTTGAGCTGTAGGGATTAACTGTTCAGCATCAGCTTTTATGAGTACAAAACTTGAATTTTTTTTTTTTTTTGAGACAGAGTCTCACTTTGTTGCCCAGGCTAGAGTTAGTGTCATGGCATCGGCTTAGCTCACAGCAACCTCAATCTCCTGGGCTCAAGCAATGCTACTGCCTCAGCCTCCCAAGTAGCTGGGACTACAGGCATGCGCCACCATGCCCGGCTACTTTTTCCTACATATACTAGTTGGCTAATTAATTTCTTTCTATTTATAGTAGAGACGGGGGTCTCGCTCTTGCTCAGGCTGGTTTCGAACTCCTGACCTCTAGCAATCCGCCCGCCTTGGCCTCCCAGAGTGCTAGGATTACAGGTGTGAGCCACCTCGCCCAGCCTGTCTATCGAGTTTAGAATGGAACTTTACATATTGTAGAAGCCCAACAAGAACATTCTTTATTCTTAGCCCTTTTTCTATTTGTAATACCTTCTTGTAAATATTGTAGATATATTTATTAACGTGACTAATACATGAACTTAAATATGTTATACACATGTCCTCTTGGTAGTCTTCACTTTGATATATTCCACACTTTCTTTCAGACAAAATTAAGATGTCTATACTCTAATTATCTTTGAGTGAATTCCTTCTTGAAAAAATATGGGTAAGAATGAAGAGCGTGGAAGGCAACAGACTAGGACCCAGATGCTTGTATAATTTCCTCCCACTTCTGCTTTAGAATTAATGTTAAGTGTTTGAAAGGAGAAGGGAATGTTACTCTAATGAAGACAGTAACATATAATCTAACACTATGAAGAATTGAGTCCCATTATTTGACTGAGACACATTATCATGCCAATTTTAATTAAAAATATCCCTGGGGCATTGGTACACTGGGTTAGATAAGACGCCCTAGTGTAGATTTATCCTCCTCAATGCTTGTTTTTTTTCGTCATACCTGGGCAGTTCCTGGAATAGCAAGTATTTCCAAAATGCTAACCCCATCAGAGGAATGATGGGAGATTTTTCTTTTGTTTTAAATGCTTCCATCAGGCCGGGCGCAGTGGCTCTCACGCCTGTAATCCTAGCACTCTGGGAGGGCGAGGTGGGCGGATTGCTCGAGGTCAGGAGTTCGAAACCAGCCTGAACGAGACCCCGTCTCTACTATAAATAGAAAGAAATTAATTGGCCAACTAATATATAGAGAAAAAATTAGCCGGGCATGGTGGCGCATGCCTGTAGTCCCAGCTACTTGGGAGGCTGAGGCAGGAGGATCGCTTGAGCCCAGGAGTTTGAGGTTGCTGTGAGCTAGGCTGACGCCATGGCACTCACTCTAGCCTGGGCAACAAAGCGAGACTCTGTCTCTAAATACATACATACATACATACATACATACTTACATACATACATACATACATACATACATACTTCCATCAAGTCAGTCTAGACCCTTCATCTTAACCCCTTGCAAACTAAGTGGAGAAGTTCCATTTATTTCAGTGTTTACTTTTGCTTATAAGGTACTCCACACCCTGCGAATGTCTGCTCTAAATCATCTCTATAAAACTAATCACAAAAGAAAAAAATCATCAAATGAAAATGAAAAAATTTCATTGACTATTAACCAAAAATACAAAATTATGAGTAACACACTGAAAACAGCCACGGAAATGTCCGATGTTTTATAGACATTGCATTTTGTGTTTTTAGTGTGTGTGTGACTGGTTAGCTCTGTTATGTTCGATCCACAATTATTGTAGGTGATGTGAGCCTTTTTCATAGTCACAGACTACAACCTAACAATAGTTAGTCACTTCATCATATAAAACATTTGTCAAGAAGGAGTTTTAGGCCGGGCGCGGTGGCTCATGCCTGTAATCCCAGCACTCTGGGAGGCCGAGGCGGGCGGATCATTTGAGCTCAGGGGTTAGAGACCAGCCTGAGCAAGAGCGAGACCCGATCTCTACTAAAAATAGAAAGAAATTAATTCGCCAAGTAAAAATATATAGAAAAAGTTAGCCGGGCATGGTGGCGCATGCCTGTATCCCCAGCTACTCGAGAGGCTGAGGCAGGAGGATCACTGGAGCCCAGGAGTTTGAGGTTGCTGTGAGCTAGGCTGACGCCATGGCACTCTAGCCTGGGTAACAGAGTGAGACTGTGTCTCAATGAAAAGAGAAGGAGTTTCAGCAAGAGTGGAAAGAGACCATGGAAAGACCAGTAGAAACAGAAGCAGAGCTAGTGGCGTTGTTACTCAAAGTGTACCCTACGCCAGGCATCTTTGTGCAGGGTCGATTGCCGTTCCACCTATAAAACCAAATATTGTACTATATTTCTTTCAATGATGGCATATCTTTGCAAAGTTGGGGGTTTGGTGGGTACTGTGATAAGTTGGTGAAAATCAGTGTGGAATGGGGTTAGCGATGTCTCTTATTCTGTGGTATGAGAGGTTGCACAGGCACCCGCATCCCATTAGTAAGTCGTGGTAGTGACTTAAGAATGGTATAAAAATATTAATTTTTTTTTTTTTTTGAGACAGAGTGTTTGTTGCCCAGGCTAGAGTGAGTGCCATGGCATCAGCCTAGCTCACAGCAACCTCAAACTCCTGGGCTCAAGCGATCCTACTGCCTCAGCCTCCCAAGTAGCTGGGACTACAGGCATGCACCACCATGCCCGGCTATTTTTTTTTTTGTTTTTTTGTATATATATTTTTAGTTGGTCAGTTAATTTCTCTGTATTTTTAGTAGAGACCGGGTCTTGCTCAGGCTGGTTTTGAACTCCTGACCCCAAGTAATCCCCCCACCTCGGCCTCCCAGAGTGCTAGGATTACAGGCATGAGTCACCACGCCGGGCCTAAAAATATTAATTTTTCTTGCAGTTATTATATTTTTCAAATGGTGCTAAGGTTCTAGGTCAAAGATAAATTATTTAGGTTGATTGTACCTGACGACTTAATAAATGGAATTTTCAGGAATTTCTCTTGACCTGGGGCACTGGTGTAAGTTACTGAGATGCTCTGTGATTTGAAAAGTTTGGGTAAAGCCTGTTAGCAAGGAAAAGAGAACTGAGGAGTGTGGGCGAATGAAACTGGGCATATTCAGTAATAAAGGGAGGTGGCGTGGCACTCTCAAGATTATTCGATCATTGCTTTGTTGGCATGGTGACTGGGACAACAGATATCCTAGGCAAGGTCGCTGCCTGCCTAATATTTGAAGAAAATAAGTTATCAAGCTCCTCTGATCCCAGCACCTAAATTTTATCTTGAGAACCTTTATGGGGATTGTTGGTTCTTTTGTCACGTGCCCTACCGCCTACGTTTTGGGCCCTATTATTAGATTCTGGGCAGTGTGGTTTAAGGAGGTTCTATTGGGAAGGCAATGTCAGAACACCCAGAGGGGAACTAGGAGCTGGAGAGGACACCAGTACTTCTTACTTGCCTTTCTTAGATATGCCGTTTTTACCCCCTAAGTAATTCCCATGGAATCAATTTTTTTTAGAAACTGTGAGCCAAGTTCTTTTTTAGTTTTTTTATTGTCTTGCTAGTTAGTAGATTCACCCAAGAACATAGTGGAATGAACATTGAAAAATATGTGCAGAAGGAATAAATATTATTTCTAGAAAATTATAATTTGACATTAAACATTTTAGAAAACAAAAAGAAGAATATAGCACCAATATTTCTTCATCATAGCTACTCTGAAGCCCAGGTAAGCCCAGGCTTTTGTTCCAAAGAATCTCTTCTCTTTTATCTCATTGCAAATGTGTTGTATTTGTTCAGTTTTCCCTCCCTGCTTCTAGAAGGTGGTGTAGCATAGTGACTTAGACCCAAGCTTTGGTTTCAGACAAATGAGGTTCTAGTCTTGGTGTTGAGAATCTAGGGCAAAAAGCTTAAATTCTGAGCCTTGTTTTACGCATCTATACAATGAGGATAATGCCTACTTCTTGGTCTCTGAGGTTTAAATGAAATATTTTTAAAGTGCTTATTATGGTGTCTAGCACATACTAGGGACTCAGTGAACAGTACCTTATTACTGGTAGACCATAAACTTTCCCGCTTTGCCACACAGTCTTGGTGACTTTTTTTTTTTTTTTTTTGAGACAGAGTCTCATTCTGTTGCCCAGGCTAGAGTACCATGGCGCCAACCTAGCTCACAGCAACCTCAAACTCCTGAGCTCAAGCGATCCTCCTGCCTGAACCTCCCGAGTAGCTGGGACTACAGGCATGTGCCACCATGCCCAGCTAATTTTTTCTATTTTTGGTAGAGATGGGTCTTGCTCTTGCTCTGGCTGGTCTCAAACTCCTGAGCTCAAATGATCTGCCCACCTTGGCCTCCCGGAATGTAGGATTACAGGCGTGAGCCACTGTGCCTGGCCTTGGTGAACATATTCTAATAACTGCATAGTAGTTTATTAAGTTGTATATGTTATTATTTGCATAACCGTTCATCTAATTCTGGGTTTTTAGGTACCTATAAATTTGGACTGGAGTAAAAAATTAGGTAGCACATACTTTAATTCAGCAGATTGTTTGTTTAATTCAGATTTTTAAAGTTCTCACTATATACAGGGACCTTGGCTTAGCATCGAGAACAGAGTTCAGAGCAGCACCGTTCTTGGCCTCGAGGGGGTCATAGTCTTAAGGGGAGATGTGTACAGACAGCTTTGGCCTATAAAACACTGTAACTGTCCAAGTTATTGAGAAAGCACAGGGAAGAGGACAAAATACTCATACTCTGGAGAGCTCAGAGAAGTCAAGAAAGGGTTGTAGGAGATGAGTTAAGTAAATTATGTGGGTAGGGGCAGGTTATTAAGGGTTGTAGTAGATGAGTTATGTGAGTTATGTGGGTAGGGGCAGGTTATTAAGGGCTCTTTACACTATCATACATTTTGGGGACTTTTATTCTCAATGCAATGGGAAAGCCAGTTTAAAAAAGAGAATTGGCATTATCTGCTTGGTTTTATAGCCTGTAGGTTGCAAGGTAGAGGCAGGGAGTCTAATTGGGAAGTTAAGGTATCCAGTTGAGAGATGATGTGGCCTAGACCAAATGGGAGTGGTGGAGGCATGAGAAGTGGCCAGATTTTAAGAAATAGTCCATGACAGATTGGATGTAAAGTGTCAGGAGTCCAGGAGGGGCTCCTGGGTGTTTAGCCTGAGTGATGGGAAGGATGCAAAAACAATGAAGGATACTTGGAGGACCGGGTTTGAAAAGAAAATCAAGAACCGGGTTTTGGAACATTATATTTCAGGTGCTTATTAAACATGTAGGAAGAAGGGCCAGGCGTGGTGGCTCACGACTGTAATCCTAGCACTCTGGGAGGTCAAGGCAGGAGGATACCTTGAGCCCAGGAGTTTGAGGTTGCTGTGAGCCAGGCTGATGTCATGGCACTCTGGCCTGAGCAACAGAATGAGACTCTGTCTCAAAAAAAAAAAAAGACAAAGAAACCAACATATAGGAAGAGGATATTTGATAGGTGGTCAGACATAGGAGCCTGGAATTCATCAGGAAGAGGTTTGTCCTGGAGTCATGCATTTGGGAGGTATTAGTGTATTTGTCATATTTATAACATGTTTTTAAAACTAGGTACAGTTAGTTATTTCACCTATTATTACTACTATTCCTCTCATATAAATTTTTTTGTTTGTTTTAGCATGTATTTTTTCCAAATAAACTTCAGAGTCACTTTGTTAAATTTATTTATTTATTTTTTGACAACAGAGTCTCACTTTGTTGCCCAGGCTAGAGTGAGTGCCATGGCATCAGCCTCACTCACAGCAACCCCAATCTCCTGGTCTCAAGTGATCCTACTGCCTCAACCTCCCGAGTAGCTGGGACTTACAGGTATGCGTCACCATGCCTGGCTAATTTTTTCTATATATTTTTAGTTGGCCAATTAATTTCCTTCTATTTTTAGTAGAGATGGATTCTTGCTCTTGCTCGGGCTGGTCTCAAACTCCTGATTTTGAGCGATCCTCCCGCCTTGGCCTTCTAGAGTGCTAGGATTACAGGCATGAGCCACTGCACCCAGCCTAAATTTATTTTTAAAGTATGTTGGAAATTTTACTAGATGGCTGTTCAGTAAATTCAGAAGGCTTCACAATCCATAAAATGCAAGTTTTCATCCTTCAACACATCATGCCTCTCTGTTCAGTTTTCCTTTGTTTCTCCTAGTAAGAGTTCATTCTTTTTTCCCTAAATAGTTGACTAGGGCCAGGTGTGGTAGCTCACGCCTGTAATCCTAGCACTCTGGGAGGCCGAGGCGGGCGGATTGCTCGAGGTCAGGAGTTCGAAACCAACCTGAGCGAGACCCTGTTTCTATTAAAAACAGAAAGAAATTAATTGACCAACTAAAAATACATATACAAAAAATTAGCTGGTCATGGTGGCACATGTCTGTGTTCCCAGCAACTTGGGAGGCGGAGGCAGGAGGATCACTTGAGACCAGGAGATTGGGGTTGCTGTAAGTGAGGCTGATGCTATGGCACTTGCTCTAGGTCGGGCAACAAAGTGAGATTCTGTCTCAAAAAAAAAAATAGTTGACATGTATTCTTGATATTATTCTTCTCAGGTGTTCTATACTTTTTGTTGCCATTGTTATTAGTAAATCCAATCTTGTTGATATTCTGATAGTTTTTGCTCTTATAAAGAAATTATATTGAAATATTTGGTTATTTCACTAAACTTCTGGGATTATAAATAATATCCTATGTGATTTCTTTGATTCCCTCCCCCCCTTTGTCGTAGGAATAGAATCATATCATTTGTAAGGACTTTAATGTTTTTCCTTCCAGTATATATGTCCCATTTATGCTTCATGGTAAGAAGAGAACTCTGAAATTTAAGATAGGGGGTGACCATAGAGTAAGGAGGCAATTAATACCTAAAAGTCTAGTCACAGTACGCAGTTTTTGTTTTGCATTCTTTTAAAGCTAATCTTGTTATTTATTTTCCTTGCCCTATAAAAATTTTTATTTTTTGTGGACATTTTGAGTGCCTATAGTTTATAGGTTTTAGACTTGTGAATTACGTCTAATAGTTGGTTTTCATGTAGTATATTTGGTTTTCAGCCATTTTGATCTTCTAAGGACTTGTTCTGTGATTCCTGCATGGGCACCATAGGGTGGAGGAGCTATTTGCCTTCTGAATTAGCATTTAACCTTCATGGATGTTGAAACAAATTAAACCCAGTAGACAGTATAAAATCAAGAGATTTCAAGCCTATAATTGGCTAAGACTCTGGATGAAAATTTTATATTCAGTACCCCATCCTGCCCCACCCAGTTCAATAAACACATTAAAAATGAATTTAAGTTTTTTCCTAGAAATTATTAATCTATAAAACGATTGATTTTTGAAAACTTGATTTTATTTTCAAAGTAAGATATTTTTGTAAGTTGAATATTATATTTCTTTTAAAATATCCTTACACATATCAAAGCATTTTTCAGTTCTAATGTAGATTGCAAAAGCCTAGTTTTCTACCATGCTTTGAGTTTTTAAGTTAACTTTCAAGTTTTATTTTCTGTTTGTCAAGTTAAGCCTCCAGTGACCTTTCTGCCTGAATGAGCAGAGTACGAGATCTGAAATGTCTGGGACTTTGTGCCACCCAGCATAAATTGGCCGGAAAGCTTTTAGTTGGGCTGCGTTGCCTTGTTGAAATAGCCAAACACCTGCTAGGCAAGCCCTGCGCATGTGAGTGGCTATATATGTTCCTTCCTTTAGGATTTGCAAAGCTGGAGCACAAAGACCGCGATTGTTACCCAATAAGCAGTAGTCACACACTTCTACCAATCGCCTTAGGAGGGCTGGTTACCATGGAATCCACCATCTGTTCACTCCCCGCCGGAATGTGATTATCCTTGCTGGGCTGGGAACTGGGGAAAGAGGGGAGCCTGTGCCGGGTGAGATTATCTGCAATGGACTGGGTTAATGGGAGGCTAGAATTGGCTCGCTGGAGGAACAAATGAAGGGAGTTTCGCTTCACCCGTTTGTGACTTCTAGCCAAGAGGAAGAAATCGGGCTTTTATAAGGTAAGTAACTCCGGTAACGTGTATCCAGTCTGTAGTACGTTTGTGTGGGGTATTATCTCCATGTGGTCCAGGGAAAGAGAGCTCTAAGCTTTCCTGGAAGAAACCTCCTGCATCTCACACTTCTCTTGTATTGATTTTATGCCGCTCAGTAATGCCTGTGCAATTACATGTTGATGTTGGAAGATGAAAAAATTATTTAATCTTTTACAATTTTCTCTGCCTGTGAAATTGTTTTATGATCCCTGAAAGTGGCAGGAAGACAGTCATTTTTAATGGTTTCTCAGGATGAATGACACTGGGATTCTTCCTGAAATACGCCCATAGCCACAACGTGTTCGATGCCTGTTCTCATTATTTGAGAAATGTCTCGGGTCAGGGACGTTTGTAGGTTATGATTTAATTAGTGGTTCTTCCAGCCCTCATGACGGACCTGCCATTACTAGTTCATGTTTCGAAATGCAATTGTGTATGCAGGTTTATTTTGCAATGCTTTGGCACAAGTTTCAAGGGCCTGTGCATGTGGAAACAATGTGGCAGTGCTTTAACGGCAGGCGTGCAGGCACAGTGGTAAAAGGCAGGGGCAAAACTAGGAAGATCAGCTTCTGTTTCAAGGGCTTCCTTTGTTTTGCCTTTTCAACAGCCCCTTAAAATGTGTGTTGCATATTGTGAGCAGTAGAAGGAGATTTGGGTTCTAACAAATGGGTGACTGACATTTTTCTGTGTGGCTAAGAGGTTGGTAGCTCAAACAAGGGACTTCTATATCCTTTGTAAAGCAGCATTGTATCCCCTTCCCCAAAACTGTGCCCTAAAATATAAAAGTGAAAAAACAAAAAGAGTGCTGTCTATACTCTGGATACTTCTTTTGTGTAAGTTTTTCTGTCATTTAAGCCCTAGTGCCAGGACTCGGTGAGTCTAACTGGGTCTGCCATTTTTATTTGATATAGGAAGGGTTGCAAAGAAGGGTTTTGCTTATGCAGTTTTAGTGCTAATTGTGCTATTCTCTGTCATCTTGGACATCCGTGTCAGTGGGTCAGCGGCTGCCCAGAGAGCTAGAAAAGGTTATTGCTAATAGTCTCTCCTTGTCTCATTTTCTTTTTTTAATGATAGTATAAAATTAGATGACCTCGTATTGGTCAAGGACTCAGTGTTCTCACTTCAAGAACAGGTTTTTAGGCCTGACTGTTAGTTGTAGGTTCTTTGTATTAATTCTAGTTGACTTTAAAATTGTTACCCTCTTTTGTGCCTACTGGTCTTTATATATTATTACTTTAAATTTTTAAAAATATGCCAAATTAGTTTAAGTATATACTAGCTCTAAGAAGCATCTTTTTAAAAATAAGAGTAGGCATGTATCTCTCTGAAAATGTCCTTAGGCATCATCTGTAAAAATTTGCAAACTAATATGGTATTATTGGGATAATATTTTCACCCATAAACATCAGTCAATCACAAGCAATATAAGGTTTGGGAAGAAGTGAGAGAAATTAAAAGCATCATATATATTTTGGGTGTTCATGTTGCTTTGATTACCGTGTTAATCTGAGAAATCTGAAAAAGCCTGCGAGTGAATGAGTGTGAAGTGTGTGGCATCCTTGTGCCTAAGATGTGGTTACTTAGGCAATTGAGGTGGGCTAGATTAATCTGCGCACTTCTCAAGTTCTCTAGAGTTCGTGAATTTGCTTACTATTTTTGTTACCAAGTTAAAAGTTATAAGATTGTGTTTTTTAAGTGGACGCTTGTTAGAATATATTAAGATTGTATTTTTAAGTGGCTATTTGTTAAGAGTGTATCCCAGCACTGTATGGGGTGCTGGCAGCCACTCAGTCACTTGTAAGCATATTTATTAATACGTTCCTTGACCAAGTTTCCAGAGTAGTAAGTAATAAAACCACAAGGTTTTTCAGAATGTGTTCAGAAAGCTTTGTTCCATCAACCACTGACAAACTTAGTGGTTCTTGAGGGTGGCCCTGTACAGAAATTGGTGAGGAGGAGCGATAGCAGAGCCGGCCGCTGGAGCACCTGCAGCCCTAACCAGGTATCAGAGGGCCAGGAGTGCATGGTCATGCTCATGGGCTGCCCTTGAAGAGAGTCGGTGGCTTCCACTCCTACATCGTCAGCCGGGAGACCCACCACCATGTGCACAGCTTCTTGTCGGATGGAATTTAGAACTACTGAATTCTCAAGTCCACTGGGAAGCATTGCTTTCTGATTCTCACCGTCCTTGCATGTGTGGGGGTGAAGAGAAGTGCTAGATTTCTATGACTTAGGAGTGTTCTTTCAACTTTCCCAGCTCTTTGATGGCTTGACGCTTTTCAGTCCTTCCGTACGACTTAAGGTTTTACTAGATGAGACTTAACTTTAGTCAGAGTTATTTCATGTAAAAGTATTACATGGATGGCAACTGTGAAACTCTGAATAACGTGCTTACAGTGATTCAAATCCTTAACAGTCTGAGTAGACGGCAAATCAACCCACCACTAGTCCAGCACAGTCAAGGCTGTCTGCTGTTTGCTCTGACACATCAGGCTGGAATGCTGCCTGGCCTAACTTATATTCACACAAGTACACTACAGAGCTTATAAACAGTGGTTAAATTCTTACATTTTTCTTCCCACGTTTTATTGGCACATTTTGCCTAACTCCTAAATTGAGTCCTTTGGTCTCTTTGCTTTCGAGGTGCTGCAGGTATATAATCTATATTTTGAAATAAACTATTTTTGGCCCTTGCGGTCCATTGGGCCCTCCAGCTGTCTGAGATGGTGGAATTCTAGGGATGTCATGTGGAGAACCTGAGGATGCTGTCATTGCTAATGCCGCTATGTTCACATGTCCTTGGGGTTGAATCTGTTTGCATTTTTCATGAATTTTAAAAATAGATGTACTGGAAATTACCATCCTTTTGCCTTCTCCCGCAATTCCGCATTGCCATGGGTAGAAGAAATGCTTAGAATGAGTTAATTGCTGTGTGTTAGATATAGAACTGCAGGATGGGAAGCCTGTAGAGCATTCATGTGAATGATGTAAACTTACAAAAGCTATGGGTCAAAGCTGGTTGCATTTGGCGGGATTTTTCTCTGTGTGGGTGCCAGTAAATTTGAGTATCGGCAGCTGTTTCTTCTGTTGCTGTCCTCTTCTGTTTTTATCGCTGCTTCTGTATAAAAATAAGGCAAACTTTTCATAAATTGACAACAAATGGAGCCACGTAGACCGTGGTAGATCCTTGGAACAGCTTTTGGATGGCACTTATCCTTTTCTCCTTCAGTTGCCATCACTTTAACCCCAGGAATAGCTTAATGGAGTTACTATACAAGGGTGTCTCACATACCCTATTCTTAGAAAAGTTCTCAATTTTACAAATAACTGCCACTCTGTGGGCTAATTGTTCTTTTGTAACAAATGTGTTGAATTACTGACTTCCCCTGTCACTTCCTTCCTTCCTTTCCTTCCTCCTGGTCTGCCTAAATCCTGTGTTCTTTTTTAACTTTTACCAATTTCCTGGTCCTGAACTCAGATTAATACAAGGATGAGACAAAGCATGCTCCTATAGGACAGACAAGGCTCAATCTATTGGGTATATTAAAAGATCCCTATTATACATAACAAGATGCTCATTTTCACATAAAGGTCTCAATCTGAGCAGGGTCATCTAGTTTTTAACTCCCACATTTTCAAGAAGAATCTGAGGCCCATAAAGATTAAGCAAGGCCACAAAACCTTTGAGTTGCAGAAACAGCCAGTGTTGAGTATCGCATGTTGAATGCAAAGATGTGGGGCAAGGTCAGCTGACTTTTTCTACATTGTTGCCTTAATGAGGAGCAGAACCCCGGGTGTCACCCTAAAATCCCACAGATGCAATTTTCCATATGCCTAGAGGGAACACAGCTTTGAAAGATGATTTCCTCAATAATCAAAGTCATAAGAAACAGATTGTTATAAATGCCAAACTTTGCTAAAAAAAAAAAAAAACATAACTCCCAAGCTGACTAGATACTTGTGTTTTTTTAACTAGCATGCTGTCTCCCTAATAACTGTATCTATATACAAAGTAAAATGATCAGAATGCTGCTCAGTGGTTGTGGAGCCTAGAACAGGTGGTAGGGGACAGCCTGAAGGATGACTATAGTCCAGTCTAAGGCACACCTGTCACCTGGACAGCATACAACACTCTTATTGTGGGTTAATACACCTCTTCTGTGGACATTGCAGGTATGCAACCTGCACCTCCTTACTCATTCTCCCTTTCCTCTGCTCCCCACACCAACGCACAGGTCCGCCCTACCCCATATTGGAACATTTTCTCTTTGGCTATGTTACTGTCATTGGTGTTAACCTTCCATTCATTCATCACATGTTTATTGGACATTTTCTCCATGCTGCTACTGTTGCAGGTGTGGTGGACATGACACTGAACACAATGGGAAGGTTTTTAGTGAAATTTACACAATAGAAGTAGGTGACAAATGAGATAGGTGAACAAGTAATGTCAAATATTGCTGAGTATGTGAAGACAAGACAGTAAGTTAAGGAGAGATTTGAACGCAGTAAACTTTAGATTACTAATTAGGAAATGCTTTTAGGGGGGGAAGTTCACATAAGCTGAGATACCAATGACTCAGAGCCATGCGTGTGATCCAGGGTGGTGGAGGGAGGTACGTTGTCTTCCCCACTTTATGGAGGGGAAATTGAGAAAAGCCAATCATCAGGATCATATCTAAATCAGGTTAAATTAATGCCACAAAGCCATACTTTGTGTTATCTTTTGTTTCAGGACTTAATCCTGAATATGTGCACTTTCTCAAAATCAGAGTTTAATGGGTGAGCATGGGAAGGCATTTCAGGACAGTGGTTAAGAGCAGCAGTTTTAAAAGTTAAGCAAACCTGGGTTTAGCCCCATCCCCAATACTGTCTATCGGAATATCCCTAGACCAGTTACTTAACCTTTCTAAACCTCAGTTTCCTGATTTGTTAGAGCTCATGGGGTTGTCATGAGCTTAAAAGGAAGTTATGTTCAATATTCAGTTAGTTCAAAATTCACCACTAAAGGTGGTGGTGATGGTCGTGATGTTCTATTGAGAGGCATCAGTAATAATCTGCCGAATGTTAAAATATTTGCTACTGTTGGCAGTGAAAGCCTGGTAGGACCGTTCCTCCTCCAATTCATTTATTCAACAAACCCTTTTTGAGTGTCCACTCTGCCCATGCTGGATTCTGGGTGAGGAGCAGGACTCGGACATGTTCTGTGCTCAGGTGACAGTCTGTTAATTAATTGCATTCAGTGTGACTGGTGACAGAGCAGAGGAGGGGGTCTGTGGCTGGGAATTCTGGTCTGAGCAAACAAGCAGGGAGGCACCATGGGCCAGGAGGTGCTAATAGCTAAGTACAGACTTGGGCTAAGGTGAGGTGGGTTGTGAGAATGGGGATGCTGGTACAGAAGTTTTTACCGTATTTCATAAAGAATGAGGAACCTTTGAAAACTTTTAAACATTTGGGGAGTAGATCTTCAGTTGTATAGTCTGAAAAGATTACTGGCAGTTTAAATGATGGAAACATTGGATGGGTAATATCCAAGGCAATTGGAATTCATCATCATCATCATCATCATCATCTTCATTCACACTTCATTCATTTGCATTTCATTCATTCCTGTTTCTTCTATCACCACCACCAGCACAATACAGTTAAGTCATTTCTTATTCTTGATATTTAAATTCTAAATTTAAGAATAATAAATAATCTAAAATCCCAGCACCTAAAGCAAAACTTGGGTAGTCAAAAAAGTTCTTGAAAAAAATCCCTTAGGAAGGCATAGCTTTGGAGATCATCCCTCTTTCATTAAGTCTAACACTGTGCATGATTTTTTTTCCCTAATGTTAGAAGATATTGCTGCTGCTTTGGTTGGGCCTGAGATAAAATTATTACTTTGCTGGCATTTAGGGGTCATGCGGAATGAATTAAAGGCGTAGCATTAAGCTCAGTGTGGTGAGAGCTCACATTTGGAGTGTCGCAAGTGAACCAGGAAGGATTTCAAGAGCAGCAGGTTCATGATTTCTGTCTTACCCTCACTACAGGACATATGAGCACTGGGTCCAGTTGTCGAACAACTTAAAATGTTGCACCTGTGTTTGTGCACCCACACTCACACACAGCTGTTTTCTGTATCTGCAAAGCACATATGGTTCAATTTGAGCACATTTAAATGCACTTATGCAACTATAATTATACTATGTGTCAACTTTAATGTTTTCTATATGTCAGACACTGCAAAGTATATTCATCATCCTATTTAATCTTTAACAAATAGTTGAGATAACATTGAACAAATAAAAATGTTGCTAGGAGATACAATACATACTTCTCAGTTCGCCAACTATTAAATGATGAACTAGAATTAAAAGCCCTGTTCTGGCTTAACTCCTGTGGTCTTACCTTTTTAAGCTCAATATTCTTTAGTTCGAAAGCCACTGCGTTAACCCAGGCAAAATGGTAATAATTCCCATTACAGTAGCAGAGGGGGTGTAAAAGTAAGATTCCAAAGAGACAAAAAGACTTGTCCTTAAGGAGCCCTCTAGGTGGTTAGTAATTGTCAAAGAACACAGAACTCATGAGTTCAACCAGGAGGAAACACAAAAGACTAATACATGAAAAAAAAGCTTTACATAAGTAGCAACCAAAGAAATACACAACATATTCTTGTTTATTATATCAGTAAAAATTTTCTGAATGCTTGTATTCCGGGCTGACACCCTTGTATCCTTCAGATGACAATGTAAACTGGTAGAACTTTTTGGAAAACAATGTGGTAGATACGTTTTATTTTAATTAGAGAATATGTTGCTCTGAGGAATTGAATGAATGTCACTGTAACCTAAAAGGAAAGTGTTTTCTCGTATAGACACAACATGAAGGTATCTCATGGAACCCAGCAGGCAGTAAGTCCATCTCGGCCTCACAAGAGGCTGGAACCAGGACAGTTACCTTCCCTGTCCCTCTGGACGTGTGATCGCTTATCCTGGCTACTCCGTCTGTGTGCCTCACACGCTTCACACTGGCCTGTTAGGCGTCCCTCCAGGAATGGCACAAAGCACGGCCACCCCTAATCTCAGATCACACCACTTCCCAATCCCAGACCCCAGCAGAAATACAGCTGTTCCAACTGCTGATGCTTTGGAGAGAGAGACTGTGATGGGCCGGCTACTTGGTCAGCGATTACCCTTGGTTATCAGCTGTTGCCGGGGAACATGGGTTACTTGACTGGTAACAAGCAAATAGAACACACTGCCACATGTATCAGTAGCTTTAAAAATGCTCACGTTCTTTGATCCCGTAATTCCAATTTTAGAAACCTACCACTAGTAAGATACTGAGTGACCCAGAGAATGATTTTTCACATCAGGTGTTTTATTGGGAATGGGGAGATGTGGGAAACTACTAATGTGTTCAGGGAAATAGTTAAATGAATTATGATGCATTCTTGGGAATTATGTTATACAGCTATTAAAAACATGTTTCCGGAAAATGCTCAATGAAATGTTAAATGTATATGCTGTGTTAAGTTACATTTTATATAGTACATAAAAAAATTCTAGAGGGACTTACCAGAGGGATAACACTGGTTATTTCTACATGTTAGGATCACTTTTGTTCTTTACAATTTTCTGTAGATTTTAAATGATTAACAACAACCTTACAGGAATTCTATGCTAAGGGTTATGTAGTGAGTACTTAAGGATGAATTTCCTAGTAATGAGTCTGTTTTAAATGTGAAATATTTTGTTCAAGAGCCATTTTTCTTTCACTGGTAGTATTCAAATAGAAATTAGACAAACACCTGTAATATATATAGTAGAGAAGATTCATCTATCAGGTATGTGGAACTGAATGACTTCTAAAGTCTATTTCAACTGCAGTGTTCTGTAAAACAGAATTTACTGTGGAAAGATTTATTTTTTAAAAAAATGCTTAATTAAATGTTAGAGGAAATTACTGTAATACAAACCAAGTACCTTTTGTGAAAGAGTTGTGAAATTATGTAGGAGTCATCAGAGTTTGTGGGATTAAGGAGGAGGCAATGGATTTGAGTCAGCTCTTGAAGGTGGTGAGTGATAGGCAGGTATTGGATTACGTGAAAGGCCTAGGTAATCATTGTTGCTAAGGAAGAGTCATTATAGATAGTAACCATAATGCTTGCCAAATAGCAGAGTCCATTTCCTTGGTTGTCCCCTAGTGAGATGAGTATGAAGTGGTACAGAACTTAGATTGAACAAGAGACCAAAGGGAGCCACTATGGTAAATCTCGTTTGTGGGCTTAATTATATTCTTTTTTTTCTATTTATCTATTTATTTATTTATTACTGACTGACTGACTGACTCTCGCTTTGTTGCTCAGGCTAGAGTGAGTGCCACGTCAGCCTAGCTCACAAGCAACCTCAAACTCCTGGGCTCAACCAGTCCTTCTGCCTCAGCCTCCCGAGTAGCTGGGACTACAGGCATGCGCCACCATGCCCGGCTAATTTTTTGTATATATATTTTTAGTTGATCAGTTAATTTCTTTCTATTTTTGGTAGAAACAGGGTCTCGCTCAGGCTGGTTTCGAACTCCTGACCTCGAGCGATCCGCCCGCCTCGGCCTCCCAGAGTGCTAGGATTACAGGCGTGAGCCACCGGGCCCGGCCCTTAATTATATTCTGAGAAGAAAACTGAGGTGATCAGCGATGATTTTTCTGTTTGGGTGGTAATGTTAATAGCAGTAATAGATGTACAGCTGTAGTATAAAATCAACCTTCTTGTTTAACTTTCAGACATTAAGATTCTTTGAAACTACCCAGAACTACAAAGAAACCAAGGGCCTTTAGTCTTACTGGTATATGTATGTGTAGGGGAAGATGTCATCTTTTTGCCAAAAGTAAAGCAAGACTAAAAGTATATTCTTTTTTTTTCAAAAGCAAAGGTCTCCAACTTTAATGTGAGTAAGGATCACCCTGGGAAGCTGTGCAAAATGCAGATTTGCAGCCCCATGCCTGAGAGCCTGATTTTATAGGCCTGGGGTGGAGCTCAGGAATCTACATTGTGCAACAGTCCTGGGGACAGTCAGATGACTCTGGCCACACTTGGAGAGTCCAAATCAGTGTCTCAGGATGTCCCCTGCTGGCTTGCCTTGGATGATACCGTAGGCTTCAGGGTGACTAGTTCATATTACCAAAGAATCTGAATGGCTTCCTGAGCCTCTCCTAGCCTGACTCAAGACCCTCAGAGGTGACTCATCTTTTCTACAGGATCCTCCTTCCATGCCCTAACTCCTTACCGAAAGCCTTGGCCACATCCCCAGGACAGCGGCAGCCTCCATCCTACAAAGTAAGGAGCACTTCAAAAAGACAGCATGGATTTTCCAAGCCCTCTCAGTGATGTCCCAGTGGCCCACCTTAAAGCTGACAAGAACCTAGGAGTCCTGGTCCATACCTACCAGAGCCTCCATACCCTGCGGAAAACCTAGCTGTTTGGCAGCCTCAGACCCTACCCTGCCCTTGGGCCTTACTGAAATGATGTGGCCTTTAAGGCCATGAGCAGCATCAGCACACTCCATCACTGCACTGAGCCGTGGATACCCCACTCCAGTTTTCTTCCGAGTGGTACACACAGAGCCTGGCCCAATTCCCTCCTTTATAATGTCAGCGCCAGAGAGGATTAGCTCTTCCACCATCTCTTCTGTTACCACATTCCCTGCCATGATGGTGTGTTGAGGGAAGCGCTTCCACACATCCTTTACAAATTCAACAAAGTGTTCAGAGTAGCCATTTGCCACATCCAGGCATATATAGTTCACCTGGGGAATAGCTTCCAGGATCTGTCCCAGCTGTTCAAAGTCAGAAGAGCCAGTGCCTGAGCTGGCAGCAAGATGCTCAAGACAGTCAGGATTCTGGCTAGCAAACTCTTGCCATTGATCGAGGCTGTGGTGCTTATGGATCGCAGTGAAGCGGGAGAACTTACAGAGAACCTTGGCCGTCTCAAAGGTGCCCGGAGTATCCAAATTGGCGGCAATGATGGGGATCCCAGTGTACATCTGCTTTGAGTTCCAAAATGGAAAGGGTCTTGTGAAATCCACCTCACTTTGAGACTTAAGGGTGCTGCGTTTCGGCCCCAACAGGACATCTTTGAAGTCCAGTTTCACATCGTTGTCGACATGAGGCACGGCAGGGACCTCTGGGTAGGGATGAATCTGAGGGTTTCTGTTGCCTTGGCCCAGGTGGCAGCTGACCAAAAAGATCCCCTTGCTTAGCAGCTAGCCTCGTGCAGCCCCCTAAAAGTATATTCTTTATGTTCATTAGAAAAAGACACAACTCTAAGCTGGTGTTAGGATTGAAACTTAGTTTAGCATTTTAAGTAAAGCAGATTGTTATTCCTTTTAAAAAACAGAATAGGTGTAAAATTACTATTGTAAAAGTGATCTGTGTAAGATAGCTGTTCTTTAAATTGTCTTTCTATTTTCTGATTATTGTGTCCGTTGAGTCTGTTCTATGATGATTCATAACTTCTAAACTAATGCTGATCAGTGAATCCTAAGCTGAAAGTTGGGGCCAATTTGAGTGCTCCAAGAAGAGGACTGCTTGTGACTCAGGCTCACTTAACCTCAGGCTTTGGGTGTCTTTTAGTGCTACAACTCTTGGGACTCCTTTTTCCAGATTAGCACCCCCATCCCCTATTAGGGTTTGTCACCAACACCTTGTCACAGAAAATTGTCAGGGTAGTAGTTTCCTTCTGTCAGAAGGACCAGGTAAGCCAGCAGCCACCTTATCCAATAGTTTGGCTACCTGAAATACACAATTGCTTTGAAAAAGGCCGATGCAAGGTCCAGCTCTTACCCTCCCAGGGAACATACACATTTTAACAGTAGGAAAAAACTGAGTTATTTTGACTAGATGTAAGTGCAATACCTGCGTCTTCACCAACCAGAGCTGTTTCTCTTGGTTGCTCAGAGGTATAATACTTTTCCAGAAAGGCTATTTTATTATTTGTGAACCTTGGCAGAAAGGGGGAAGGGCACGATATTTGCATAAAATTTCTAGTGGAGAACAGATCAAATGGAATCTCCTCGCTTCAAAGTTAGATGGAATCATTTCCTTGTCCAGGCAACCTAGACATTCACTAAATAAATGTTTAAGTGTTTTCTCCACATCCAAATCTGTGCTACAGCAGTGCAGATACAGTCTTGCTCTCAACACAGTCACTTTAGTAATTACAGTGTATGATGCAAGGTCATAGGACTGTACAAAGGTGCATGTGAAGTGCTGTGATTGCACAGAGAGGAGAGACTCATGCCCAGGACCAGAGAAACAAAAAGATGTCACCCTGGAGACATCTCTACACTGGATTTCAAGGATCAGGTGGGATCTGCTAGGTGGTGAAGGGCATTTCATATCAAGGGAACAGTATACATAACAGCTCAAAAACTATGAAAGACTACTATTTGTTTGCAATACAAGAAAGTTAGTGTAACCTAGAGTATTGGGATTAGATATAG
>VSMD01081245.1:0-37316 GCA_008750895.1 Mirza zaza | reverse complement strand
TTGCAAGGCTATAAACATTGTGCTGCTATAAACATTCGAGTGCAGGTGTCTTTTTTGTAGAGTGTCATTGGATCTTTTGGGTAGATGCCCAGTAATGGGATTGCAGGGGTCAAATGGTAGATTCACTTGTATTGCTTTAAGGTATCTCCATATTGCTTTCCACAGAGGTTGAACTAGTTTGCAGTCCCACCAGCAGTGTAGGAGTGTTCCTCTCTCTCCGCATCCACGCCAGCGTTTATTGTTTGGAGACTTTTTGATAAAGGCCATTCTCACTGGAGTTAAGTGATATCTCATTGTGGTTTTGATTTGCATTTCTCTGATGATTAGTGATGTTGAGCATTTTTTCATATGTTTGTTGGCCATTCTTCTGTCTTCTTTAGAAAAGTTTCTGTTCAAGTCCTTTGCCCACTTTTTAATAGGGTTATTTGATTTTTTCTTGCTGATTTTCGTGAGCTCTAAGTATATTCTAGTTATCAGCCCCTTATCGGATGTGTAGGATGCAAAAATTTTCTCCCATTCTGTGGTTGTCTGTTTATTTTCATGACTATTTCTTTGGCTGTGCAGAAGCTTTGTAGTTTGATCATGTCCCATTAATTTATTTTTGTTGCTGCTGTGATTGCCTTTGGGGACTTCTTCATAAACTCTTTGCCTAGGCCGATGTCTAGGAGAGTGTTTCCAACTTTTTCCTCTAGAATTCTAATAGTTTCATACCTTAGGTTTAAGTCTGTTATACAGCATGAGTTGATTTTTGTGAGAGGTGAAAGGTGTGGGTCCTGGTTTAGCCTTCTACAGGTGGCTATCCAGTTTTCCCAGCACCATTTATTGAAAAGGGATTCTTTTCCCCAGCATATGTTTTTGTCTGCTTTGTCAAAGATTAGATGGCTATATGAGGATGGTTTTATATCAGGATTCTCAGATCTGTTCCACTGGTCAATATTCCTATTTTGGTGCCAATATCATATTGATTTAATTACTACAGCTTTGTAGTATTGTTTGATATCTGGCATATTAATGCCTCCCATTTTGTTTTTGTTGCCTAGAATTGCTTTTGATATTCGTGGTCTTCTTTGGTTCCATACAAAGTGTAAAATTATTTTTTCTATATCTGTGAAGAATGCTGATGGGATTTTATTAGGTATTGCATTGAATCTGTAGATCAGTTTGGGTAGTATAGACATTTTAATGATGTTGAGTGTGCCGATCCACGAGCATGGTATGGATTTCCATCTGTTTACATCCTCTGCTATTTCCTTCCTCAGTGTTTCATAGTTCTCCCTGTAGAGTTCTTTTACCTCCTTGGTTAAGTATATTCCTAGGTACTTTAATTTCTTTGTTGCTATTGTGAAGGGAATTGAGTCTTTGATTTGGTTCTCAATTGTTGTTGGCGTATATGAATGCCTCTGATTTCTGTGTATTGATTTTGTATCCTGAGACTTTACTAAATTCATTGATCAGTTCCAGGAGTTTCTTGGTTGAATCTTTTCAACCAAGAAATTCATTGATCAGTTCCAGGGGTTTTCTAGATATAATATCATATCATCAGCAAAGAGTGAAAGTTTGATCTCTTCTGCCCCTATTTGGATACTTTTAATTCCATTTTCCTGTCTGATTGCTGTAGCCAGGACTTCCAGCACTATGTTGAACAGAAGTGGAGATAATGGGCAGCCTTGTCTGGTTCCAGTTCTAAGTGGGAATGATTTCAATTTTTCCCCATTCAGTATGATGTTGGCTATGGGTCTGTCATATATGGCTTGTATCATTTTTAGGTATGTAGGAAGGGAGTTCTTTAATTCTACTTTTCTTTTTTTATTTCTTAAAAATATTGAAACTCATTAGATATTGTAGTCCTGTTGTAAGGAAAATAAAAGATTGATCTTGTGACTTGTTATGTCTATAAAAAGTCTAATTTGCTTTGGGAAGATAAGAGCAAAAATCTGAAGAAGGTAGTACTTTTGAGATGTAAAAATTCCAATTCTCACACAGAGTCTGAGATCTTCAGCTCCATGAACCTCTGCCTACTTCAAAGAGACCAGTTTCTAAACTGTTTTTCCATATTTATCTTTGTCAGGACACAAGGTACATTTGCATGGCTTATTCTTCCCCTCATCTTTAATTTGCAGGGAATTAGTTCTGAGCATATGAGAGAGATGGTGAAGAAGAGAGAATTGAATGCTCTGTTCACCAGAAATTGTTTTTTTCTGTGTCAGAACTTTCATGTTATTCCAGCAATTAGAGTTGATCATTAATTCTCATAAACTTTCTAAGGTTAGAGCAGTCATGTTATCCAAGGAGACTGGAAAATTCCTCCAGGCTAATACAATTTTTGCAGTAACCATTTTGGCATGCAACAAATTTGGACCATGACTGCAACAGCATTTTTAAAGAGGATGCCAGACAGAGAGACATTCTAGTCCCTACAGAATGGTGCATTTTTCTGGCCCTTAATGGTGTTCCTTGAATAGTGTTGTGAGATGTCAGAAAATGGAATATTCTATATCTTCCTCTTGGTGATTCACACTGTACTTTAACATACTAAAAATTCTAAGAAGTTCAGCAATAAGTAAGTTGTTTAAATTTATTTAACTCATTTTTCCCAAACTCACATGGTTATGGGGTCCTTTTTATATGTAACATTCATTACCATTCTGGAATTCCATGGAAAGATGAAATTTTTTGCATAAAGAGCTTTGCAAGGAAGATTTCCAAAATAATCTTCTGATGTACAGGTTATGGTTGGTAAGAAATGTAAGATTCACGGATACTGCTAAAAGCATTCTAAAATCTTGGAACATGTGTAAAGGCCCAGAATATAAGGAGGATGTAGCAATGGGTATAAAAATATGTAGTTTAATCTCAAATTTGATTTAGGCCTCTCTGGCAGGGCTATCAATCTAATTTCTTTTAAAATGATCACAATTTACTCTCAAGACTGTAAACTAATGTTTATAGAAACTATTGTACCTGGGCAACATGGCTGGAGAGTAAGGCACTAGTTAAATGTTTATGGAAGTTCAAGTTTAGGGAGAAATAAACTCAAACTTATATTTAAAAACACACATATATATGCACGTGTGCATATGTTCTTTTTCTTAAAGTCTATGTAAAAGAAATGTTTGAGTTTTCTCTCCACCCACCATCTCCCCTGTCCTTTTGCATTTTTATTAAGCAATTCTGGATCACCTGCTATGTACATGCTAATATGTTAGAAGTGGTTGAGGGATAAGAAGAAATAGAAGTTATGATCCCTGTTCGTGAGTAGTTATTCAGAGAAGATGCCAGGTTGGATTCTTATACTGACAGATGTGTAAATTGGTTAAATAAAACAAAGAGGAAAGGTGCATTCTGGGAAGGAGGTTCAGCTGAACAAACAATAGAAGCCACAGTAGGCCTGGTCTCATCCCAGGGTTAACCAGCATCAGGAAACAGAAATAGCTCAGGTTGCCTTGAGTTGAGTG
Source organism: Mirza zaza (assembly GCA_008750895.1). Classification (NCBI taxonomy): domain Eukaryota; kingdom Metazoa; phylum Chordata; class Mammalia; order Primates; family Cheirogaleidae; genus Mirza; species Mirza zaza. The sequence goes on along the minus strand of VSMD01081245.1, from coordinate 33,861 downwards.
GTTACCAGGTCTCAGCTGGATGGCTGATTGCTCAGAGGAGGATAGCGTCTTTCTGCAGCCTGGATCCTTTCTTAGATGAAAATATATTCTTTTCAGGTTAGAAAAGTTTAAGCACTGGAGTTTTGTTGAGGTCTGTGAAGAAATAATTATTTATAAAACTGGATTGACATAGGGGAAACTCTAGAAGAAATCTGAAGCCTATTCCTCTGATGGATGCGATGACAACTGACAAGAGACACTTTTCCAGTGGGATCATGGTTTTGCCAATGAAAAGCCTTTTTCAAGTGGAATTTGTGGGGTCTAAGAAGGGCTTATTCTTGTATTCTTCCTACACTACAAGTGTAGGAAGGAAAATATCCTGGACCATGGCTAGAAACCTAGATACCATTGTCCTACTGGGAAGTCAATGAAATTTTCCCAGGCCTGAAAAGAAAAGGAAGAAAAGGTACATTTTCCACTTTTCTAAATAAATAAACAAGTCTTTTAATTAACTTTTGGGAAATTTAGCTGGGTTGGGAAAAGGTAGAAGGGAAATAACTGAAGGAAAATGTAAGGAAGAGTCAGACTAGTCAGATTAGTTCCTAACTGTTTGTTCTTGGTACCAAGATATCGATTCTGGAAGCCTTGATCACTCCTCACCTTCCTCTCCCAGGGTGTAAAAGGGACACAAACAGGTATTTCATAGTGACCATTAGACTCGAAAGATCAGAAAAAGTGCACACCTGGGAATATTACTTCTGATGAAAGATTAACAAAACACTGCACTTAAGATTCTCTGGTATGTACAACCTTTGTTTTTTATGTACTTGTTAGTGAGGGACTTTACCTGTGGGCTACAATTAGTTAACCAATTAACTTGGAATTACTCTCTAAGAATTAACTGGGGCTATGCAGTCCAAAGATAGAAAAGCCCCAAGAAGAACAAATGAATAATTAAATTTCTATTGGGATTAGAAAGGCTTTGGAAATTTTTCTGGTGTCTTCTGAGATTTTGATGTGTCTTTTCAAACACAATCCAATCTTGGCTTTGCTGCCATGCCTAGACTAACCTCCGATATAGCAGTGTAAGTGCTGTTTAAATGAAGCAAGATGATTTTGTGCAATGTTAAAACCATCATATCTCTTCTTATAAGTATAGAATCAGTACATTAAAATCTATCCAACACAGGATATCTGACAGTGTAATTATTCTAAGAGAATTTTAAATTGGTATGTAGGTACATTTAATACACAAACCTGAGAAATTGCCCTTCAAAAATACATTGCCCACAAGCATTGAAATTTTATGTTGTCACTTTACCAAGATATCTAAAGCTCATACAACACAGTACAAGAACAGATAGGAGTATTAACAGTTTAGTTGTTTTAACTAGAGTCATGTAACTGCCTTTCTCTCTCTATTATAACAGCTAAGACTCATTTTTAAGATATAAAAGGTATAAGTAAGCATATGTATGTGTAGTCAGTCTCAGTGGCAGGTATTATTTAAAAATTACCCTAAATGCCAGGAATTATTTCAGTCTCCAAGAGTCAGATTTGCAGCCCAAGGGCCACCAAGACTGGGGTGTAGTCCTTGGGGCCAGGAGACAACTGAGTAGCCCCTAAAGTGGAGTCTGATTGAAGAGTCCTCTGGCAACTGGCCAGATTGATTGAAGAAGTCTGTGCCTTCATTCTTGCCCTTGATGTGCCAACTACAGGCAGTATGGCATGGGGGTAAACATAGAATAGCTCCTTGAGCACCCAGCTCAGGCTTGAGGGATCAGCCTGAGGGTCCTTAAAGAATGGTCATCATTCTGTGAAGCAGAAATAGATAACAAGGAGATTATTCTCTAAGTGCAAAACAATGAAATGCCAGTTACTGCAGGTGTTTGTGTTAATAGATGATAAGATACCTCGTAGCATGATAATGTTAAACCCTTGCATGTGTGTAGTGCATCTAGTTTAATAATGCATCATCTCATACATGTTGGATGTTGTCCGTTTGAATATTTCCCAATCCTCTCTTTTCCAGACAACATGGTAGGAACTTGTGTGAACTTGTCTTGAACTAAGTGTGATCATGAGACTTGCCTTGACCACAGAAATGTGAACAGAAGTGATTTGTGTCACTTCTGGGTGGATGTTTTAAAAGCTGGTTTGCAAGTCACCATCTCTTTTTCCATATTATGACCCAGGAAGTCTGTGCCTAAATGGAATGCTCCTCAGCTGTGTCTTGAGTGACTTTGGGAAGCAGAATCAGTCTGTCAGCCTGTAATGGACAGATAGTGTGAGTGAGGAATACATTTTTCTGTCTTAAGCCACTGAGATTTTGTTTGTTTGTTTTTTACAGTATAACCCTATCTACCCTGGCTAATACAAACACCTATTAATAATTGGTCCTACAAATTCTCATGGTGTCCAGTAAAGGAGATGAATGCTGAATATAGTGCAGAAGCGTTTAACGCTTTTTGTGACATCTATTAAAGCATTTAACGCTTTTTGTGACATCTATCAGAGGACTTTTTTGGGTTTCTTTCCTGATTTGTGACTGTCAAAAGCTGCGTTTTGCCTCAGTGATCTGTTACTGTAAAAGGGATAGCGATTGATCCAGACACAATCTAAATGAGCCAGATGCACAAGAGGCATTTAAGTAATAATAATTCAAGTCTGTATGTTATTTATAGGCTGAGGCAACCATAATTCCAAACATGTATGGACAGACCTACAGTCCCCTTTTAAGTTATAGTTTAAAACAATCCAATAGCCAATTTATATCAATATCTTTACTTTCCAGGCAAGTAAGAAGCACAATTGGTTTTTCCTGCCTTGTTTTATGATGACAGTGCCTTTCCAGTCACCAGGCCCGGTTCTCTCCACCACTCCTGATGGCAAGTTCTGTTGTATCCTGCTCCTAAAGTTCCTCTCGTTCCATCCCCATCTTCCTCTCTCTTTCTGCTCTTGCCATCACTTTCTGCATATTGTGTCTTTCTGTCTCTAATTTCTCAGGTTCCAGTCCACACTCCATGTTGCTATTTGTTCAGCTTCTTTCCTAAATCAGATCTGGCTTTTCAGATAATGAGAAACTAGGCTTCATAGTCTGATAAATGTTTAACATATCACTCGTCATTTCTTCTTTCTGGGCTCATTCTTCCCTAATCTGTTGGCAGTAGTATTTGAGCTTCTTGTTCTTATCACATAGATGAGTTCAGTTTAAAGTTTCAACTTTTGTAGGAAAACATTTATTACACTGTATTATAGCTGAGATACCCTTATTGTACTGGCATGTACCACAACTCAAAAAGTATAGCCTAAAATTCAGGCCGATTGTATTTGTCTTTTTATTAAAAAACAAACAAACAAACAAAAAACGTATTGACTTCCTTGTTCCCAAGGAATAAAAGAATTCAATGTTATTTTAGTTTAATTCTTACTTCACCTACTATTTTGTCCTTCAAGGTAAAAACTCTGATTATTAATCAGTATATGCTTTATACAATATAGTACATAATCAAAATAAATGCTTTTAGAATTGATTTGCTGGATTGATTATTTATCCTAATGACGGATATTGAGTATGTGAGAGCTTTTGTTTGATAAAGTTCCTAAAAATCTCAAGTACTTTTAATAAAATAGAATAAATATCTTCAACTGAAAAAGAACAATGGCTCCAATTAGACTCTGCTAGTCACTTCAGCACTGAATCTCTACTGTAAATTTAATGGAGAGTTGGACCAAAATGTCATGTATAACAACTTCCAAAATGATGAAGTCCAGTGGTTCATTCATTACCACCTAACTTAAGAACATTGCAGAAGATAGAACAAAAATAAGACAATGGAAAAGACATTTTACATAAATATGGTGGAGCTACTGAACTAATTGCTCAGAACAGACCATAAATCCAGCATTTATATATGCAACATCCATTTTAAGTAAGTTCTGGATCTTCCCATGTTGGTGATCAAATGAGGGATTCAAACAAGGACTATACAAAAGAATATAGTTGTTTAAAGGAAACTAGGGAAAGTATCTTTAAAAGCTGGGGTTAGGCTAGTCCATAGTTTGAAAAGGAAACAAAAATAAAAATACTAGGGGAAGGAATAAATGTGTAGTTGAGAAGCCTGTCTGATTGGAATCCATGTTGTTAGAGAAAGGAATAAGGTTGAGCAGATAGATTAAACTAGAATAAAAGAGTTTGCAATAGCGAACAGAGATGTTTGGACTTTCTGCTCAGGGTTAGTACTTCCCAGCTGGGGCCAGAGGTGGGAGGGAGCATCCAAACTTCTAGGAGAGCTTCTTATAATGTCACTTCCTTATTCCACCCTCTCAGACCTCATCGTCAAGGTGCACCTCTGCTGTAGTATTCCATTGTTTCTAATGCGGTGCCTACACTACTTTTGGCAAGAACAAATAATTGAGAACCATTGCTGTAGGCAATTAGGAGCCATTGGAAGTTTGTGGGTGGAAGAGCTTATGCCGAGTAGTTATATAACCAGACAATGGGCGCCACACAGTGTCCCAAATTTTGACCCTCTGTTTGACACTGCTAAAGAAAGATTTGACAGATGGAGGTAATACTGTTGTCTTTCTGACTTACTATTTTGACATATTATGAAGTTGTAGCCAACAGAAGAAATGTTTAAAATATTTCTCCCAAAAAACAACGAAAATATTTCCCCAGATTTCAAAGAGGAAATATGGAATTGTTATATTTGTGTCCATTTTAAGTTCTGGGGTCATTTTTACCTCTTAATACATAGATAAGTCTTTGTAAAATCTAAGGAGAGATTGTTCTAAGTAGTGTCACGAAATAAGTTCTATCTCAAGGCAAAGGTAGTATGGCCAATTTATAAATCCCCTCTAAAAACAAATGAATTGTTTCTCTCCATCTGTTCTAAGTGCCGCACCTGAAGTCCGGATCCAATTCTGAAGCCTGCCAACATTTACATGCTGATTAATCCTATAAAATTTGATAGAGTCATTCCACTACAACACCTGGAATAATTGCATAGTTTCTGGCAAAAGTGAGCAGAAGGTACTGTTAAATCTGCCAATCACAGTGTAGTTAATAGTTCCTCAGAAATTGCACTGAATACTAGAGTCCTGACCTTTTTGTTTATTCATGACCCATTTTCTTTGTATCCTTCTTCCTTTGATTTGATTGTTTGTTGCTACATTTAACAACAACAAAAAGAAGAAGCAAGCCACCCACACCAAAATCCTCTCTTCATCCATCAAAATTAAAGCATTAATAATAACAGAGGCTGAGAGAACAATGAAGCCACTGAATCCCAAAGCACATGAGTAAAATGTAGAATAAGGCTCTTTTATCAGCTAGGTAGGTCTGCTGGCTTCCGCTCGCTGGACCTGGCCCATGTCATAGTGCACCCCAGCCTGAGAACAATTCTTTATGGTAAATTATGCTAAGTTGTTATTCTAGAGCTCCTTTTAAAAAATTTTTTATCAATAGTGCCTCAGTTTTGATATCAATTCGGAACGCCCAGAGAAAAAGAAAAGACATAGGCATTTTAGTTTCCCATTTTATCAATAAAAAACTAAGACACTTATTTTTGACAAAGGTGCCAAGAACATACATTGGGGAAAGGAGAGTCTCTTCAATAAATGGTGCTGGGAAAACTGGATATTCACATGTAGAGGAATGAAACTAGACTTTTGTCTCTTGCCAAATACAAAAATCAAATCAATATGGATTAAAGACTTAAATCTAAGAACTGAAACTGTAAAATTACTAAAAGGAAACATTGGAGAAATGCTCCAGGATATTAGTTTGGGCAATGACTTCTTAAGTAATACCCTGAAAGCACAGGCAATGAAAACAAAATTGGACAAATGGGATCACATCAAGCTAAAAAGCTTCTGCACAGCAAAGGAAACAATTAACAGAGGGAAGAGACAACCTACAGAATGGGAGAAGATATTTGCAGACTGTCTGACAAGTGATTAATAACTAGAATATATAAGATGTTCCAACAACTCGATAGGAAAAAAATAAAATAATTCGATTGAAAATGGGCAAAGGATCTGAATAGATATTTCTCAAAAGAAGACATACAAATGGCCGACAGGTATATTAAAAACACTCAACATCATTAGTTGTCAGAAAAATGCAAATCAAAACTACAGTGAGATACCATCTCACCTTAGTTAAAATGGCTTTTATCAAAAAGACAGGCAATAACAAATGCCGGTGAGGATGTAGAGAAAAGGAAACCCTTTCACATTGTTTTTGGGAATATAAATTAGTGCAACCACTATGGAAAATAGTATGGAGGTTCCTCAAAAAACTAAAAATAGAACTACCACATGACCCAGCAATCCCACTGCTGGGTATATATGCAAAGGAGGGGGAATCATTATATCTAAAAAGATATCTGCACTCCTCTATTTATTGAAGCACTATTCACAATTGCCAAGATGTGGAATAAATTTAAGTGTCCATCAAAGGATGAATGGATAAAGAAAATGTGGTACATATACATAACAGAATATTATATAATCACAAAAAAGAATGAAATCCTACCATTTGAAACAACATGAGTAGAACTGGAGAACATTATGTTAAGTGAAATAAGCCAAGCACAGAAAGACAAATCTTGAGTGTTTTGACTCATATGTGGGAGCTAAACGTTAAAACAGTTGATCGCTTGGAGAGAGAGAGTAGAATGATGGTTACCAGAGCCTGGGAAAGGTAACAGGGAGGGGGGGGATGAAATGGGGATGGTTAATTGGTGCAAAAGTATAATTAGATAGTTAGAATAGACAATATTTGATAGCACAACAAAGTGACTATAGTCAAAATTATGTTATGGCATATATATATATATATATATATATATTTTTTTTTTTTTTCTTTTTGAAACAGAGTCTCGCTCTGTTGCCCAGGCTAGAGTGCCTTGGCATCAGCCTAGCTCACAGCAACCTCAAATTCCTGGGATCAAGCAATCCTCCTGCCTCAGCCTCCCAAGTGGCTGGGACTACAGGCATGCACCACCATGCCTGGCTAATTTTTTCTATATATTTTTAGTTGTGGTATGGTATATTTTAAAATAACTGAAAGAGTGGAATTGGAATGTTCCTAGCACAAAGAAATGATAAATGCCTGAGGTGATGAATACCCCAATTACCCTGATTTGATTAATTCACATTGTATGCTTATGTCAAAATATCACATGTAGCCTAGAAATATACAACTATTGAATGTAATTTAAAATAAAAATAAAAACTAAGACATAAAAGCCATAAACTAAACACTTTTGTCGATCTAGTTGACTATGCAAATAATCACGTATACAAAACAAAACGAGGCACTGGTCTACATAAGTAACTGGCATAATGGAAAATGTATGGGCTTTAGAATAACTGGGTAAGTTTAGAATAACTGGGTAAATTACTTAAGCTTGAAGATCCTCAATTTTCTCATCTGTAAAGCACAAGTAATGATGTATATACATTTGTACCCAGTATACGTTAGTTTTGTCACTATATAATTTACTCAGTTGTTACATTTTCTAAATTTGTAAACTGTGCGTTATATAAGGTGTTATGTATGAAGTGCTAATAATTTATTAAAACCTATGCAAACAATATTTGCCTTTTAATAAGATACAACATTTTGGGAAAATTCAGCAAATGGAATAATTGGGCCATTTATATAGAGGAGAAATATCTGAAATTATTTTTTAGAAAAAGGAAATTATAAATAAAATAAATTAAAATGAGTAGATGAGTGGAGATAAAAATTTTACTAGACTGCAATGTCCTGAATTCCTTTTTTTTTTTTTTTTTTTTTTTTTTTTTTGAGACAGAGTCTCACTTTATTGCCCAGGCTAGAGTGAGTGCCGTGGCGTCAGCCTAGCTCACAGCAACCTCAAACTCCTGGGCTCAAGCAATCCTGCTGCCTCAGCCTCCCAAGTAGCTGGGACTACAGGCATGTGCCACCATGCCCGGCTAATTTTTTCTATATATATTAGTTGGCCAATTAATTTCTTTATAGTAGAGATGGGGTCTCGCTCTTGCTCAGGCTGGTCTCGAACTCCTGAGCTCAAATGATCCGCCCACCTCGGCCTCCCAGAGAGCTAGGATTACAGGCTTGAGCCACCGCGCCCGGCCCTGAATTCCTTTTTTAAATGAATAGCTCATACTCCACAAATTCTTTAAAAATAGTATTCATTGTGTTTTTTGTGATTACAAAAAGAATATATATTCATTATGTAAATTTTGTAAAATATAGAGTACAAAATGCATTGCAATTATACATGATAGAGCGAAGATATTTGTTTTTCTGAACATAAATTGCCCAACATGTCAATAAACATATTTTAAAAAGGATAAAGTCCCAAGGACTCATAGAAGGGTTAGAAGATGACAGCAGATAGAGATGTCAATAAAATTTTGGAAGCAGAGGCACTGGTGCTAAGCAACTTAGAAGAGTACAAAAGTTGAAATCTCGTTACTTACAAGGAGGTATGGGAGAGGATTAAAATAAAATACCTAAGAGTTTTGAGCCTTTAAGTTCAGGACTGTAGGCATATGAAATGTTCAATAGTACCGGGCAAGGTGGGATTGAAAAGGGAAGGACTGCTTTAAAATATATACAATGAATACGTAGGTCTTCAGATTATCTCACTCCAGCAGAAGACACCTTTTGTAGAAAGGGACAGTGGATTGAGGTTACATCTGAGGCACTAGTTGTGCTGGGGGTTACTTATTCCTACTTTTCAGATTACATGTGGAAGGACTTGCCTCGAGTAACATTCTTAGCGTCATTTCCTATCCTTCTCTAACATTATCCCAGGGAGAAGGAGATAATTACCTGATTGTTGAGTTAGAAGTATTGATCTATGTTTCATGGCCAGGAGTATCTAATATATCAGGTTCTTTTCTCTCTCTCAGTGTGAGGCAGTGGTCATGGGTAAGGGAGTAGCCTCTGTGAGCCTGAATGTGCCTTCAGGTGTGCTGATCAAGGTCTAGACAAAGGCATGGAACTTGAGCAAGCCCATTTGGTCCTTGTACCTAAGCCACATTCTTCTAACCAAATCAGTAAGAAAGATGATGGTTGGACTTTCATCTCTCAGATGATTTAAAATGTGCATAGTTAACAAAGATTTTCTTAATTGATTCCATAAATATAAAACAGTTTGCATTTTTTTATTTCAAAGTATTATGGGGGTACAAATATATTTAGTTACATGGGTCACTTTTATAATGCTTGAGTCATGGTTGTAAGTGTGCCCATCACCCAGATAGTGTTCATTGTACCTGTTAGGTAGACTTTTGCCCATTCTCTCCTCCCACTACCTCTGCTTGATTTCTACTAGGTTTTACTTCCCTCTATGCACATTGTATTCATCGGTTAATTCCAATTTAACATTGAGTACATGTGGGGTTTGTTTTTCCTTTCTTTAGATACTTCACTTAGGATAGTGGTCTTCAGTTCCCTCCAAATTGTCACAAAAGGTGTTAAGTCATCCTGCTTCATGGCTGAGTAGTATTCCATGGTATACATACACGATATTTTGTTAATCTATTCATGAATTGATGGGCACTTGGGTTAATTCCACATCTTTGCAATCGTGAATTGTGCTGTTATAAACATTCAAATTCAGGTGTCTTTTTGATAAAATGACTTTCTTTTCCTATGGCTAAATACTCAGTAGTGGGATTGCGGGATCAAATGGTAGATCTACTTTTAGTTCTTTGAGATATCTCCATACCATTTTCCATAGAGGTTGTACTAATTTGCAGTCCCACCAGCTATGTATAAGCATTCCTTTCTCTCTGTATTTATGCCAGCATCTATTATTTTTTGACTTTTTAATAAAAGCCATTCTAACTGGAAAAGATGATATCTCATTGTGGTTTTAATTTGTGTTTCCTTGATGATTAGTGATGTTGAACATTTTTTCATCTGTTTATTGGCCATTTGTCTGTCTTTTTTTGAAAAGCTTCTGTTCATGTTTTTTGCCCACTTTTTGATGGGGTTGTTTGATTTTTTTCTTGCTGATTTGCTTGATTTTTTTGAAGATTCTGCTTATTGGCCTGGATGTATAGCATGTAAATATTTTTTCCCATTCTGTAGGTTGCCTATTTGCTCTGTTGATTGTTTCCTTGGCTGTGCAGAAGCTTTTTTAATTTAATCAAGTCCCATTTATTTATTTTTGTTGTTGCTGTGATTGCCATTGGGGTCTTCTTCATAAATTCTGTGTGTAGGCCAATATCTAGAATATCCCTTCTTCATTTGATTTCCAGAATATAAATTGCTTGCATTATATGCTTCAAACAGAATATGGGTCAACACTTCTCTGGGAAAGTAACCAGGGAAAAAACATTTACTATAAATATTAGCATTGGAGAGTCTCCCAATGAAATGGCTAGGTTTCTCTCTGTTCACCTGTGGCAATGCTTACTGGTCAATAAGACTGTTCAGGAAAAAAGAGTTTCCAATCATCATTTTAGTGCCTTACTCTAAAATATAAATGCACAGTCGAGGACACTGGACTTTTGAGGAAAGGCATATTAAAGACAAACACAAGAATAAAAAATAATTTCAGAGAAAACAGGATCAATACATGTATCCAAAGAAAACATTACATTCTATATTTAGTATCCTCAAAGAGGGAATAAATTATTCTAGAAGAATAGGTGCTATAAAAAGGTAATATTCAGAAATAAGATAAAGGTCTTAGACATTGAAAATATGATAGTGTATTTAGTTTCCCATTGTTACTGTAACCATTTACCACAGATTTAGTGGCTTGAAACAACATAAATCTATTATCTGGAAGTGAGAAGTCAAAAATGGGTCTCAGTACGCTAAGATCAGGGTATTGGCAGGACTGAATTTGTTTTCTTGGCTTTTCAAGCTTCAAGACGCTGACTGCACTCCTTGGCTTGCACATCCCTTCTGTCTTAAATCCAACAGGGGCATGTTGAGTCTTCATCACATCGTGTCACTCTGACTCTAACTTTTCTGCCTCCCTTTCCCATATTTAAAGTCCCTTTGTAATTATGTTGGTCTTATCCAGATAACCCAACATAATCTCCTTATTTTAAAGTCAGCTAACTAGCCACCCTAATTTCATCTGAAAATTTAATTTCTTGTAATGTAGCATAACATATGGCAGGTACTTGATATTAAAACTTGGATATCTTGGGGGGAGACATTATTCTGCAAATATTAAACAGTCTAATTGAAGGACTAAAGATAAAATTGTAGAAATAACCCAGTCAGTAACACACACAAAAAAAACAAAGAGATGGAAAATAGGAGAGAAAAAAGTAAAGGCATTTGAGAGCCCATCTAAATTAATAGAAATTCCAGAAAGAAAATGTAAATAAAAGGGATAGGATTATATTATGTAAAAACAACCAAAAATAATATGAGAAAATTTCCTGGAATAAAAAGACTTGAATTTTTTATTAACAGAAATTCCTGAAAAAGAATTCAGAGGGAATTTATACAAAGAAAGTATCAAAGGAATAATATTTAAAAATTACTCAAAATGTACATTCTTGAATTTCCAAGTAGAAAGTGTCCACCCATATTGCAAAAGAATGTTTAGAAAAAGAATCATATCATAATATTTCATCATACATTTCAAAACACTAGGGATTTTTTTTTAAATGTGAAAAGTTTCAAGAGAGGGAAAAAAGGCATATATAAATTGACTTTCTCCAATTATAGTACCATTTTCTACAACAACACTTAAATTTCAAAGAAAAGTAAGAAAGATTTTCCAAATTCCGAGAGAAAATAAGTCTATTCTTAAATTTTTATCCTGGATAAATTATAAATTAAGTGGAAGAGCTAAAAGTTTTTTGTGTTTTATACATGCTCTGTCAGGAAACAAATTAAGAATATGAAAATGTGGTAATGAATCAAGAAAATAAGAAACAAATAATTCAATAAGAAACCATAGTAAAGAGAAGTTCCAAATAAATAGTGAAGGGACGTTCCGTGCTGACCACTATAAAGCATGTCCAGGTTATTACCAGTCTGAATGAAATGGAAGGACAGGAAGCCTCAGTAGAGATAGCCCCAAGAAATTTTTTTTAGAAAGAAAGATAATCTATCTGATGTATTTTATTTTAATGAGGTTAATAGATTAATACTTTTTTTCTTAACATTGACCACGTCTCATAACTTTAATGTTTTTATGCTAATGCAATATCCATTCCACTTTACTGTTTTAGGGAAACCTTCCTCCCTATTCCTGATGTTTTCTTTATGTGGAAAGACAATACTAGCCTCTTTCTATCCCTTTACCCATTCTTAGCCAGTAAGGAAAGAGTCAATTGTAATTGATGTACCTGGTAGCAGAACTAGCAGAACTGAGCACGCTGGCTAGTCCCCACCTCCTGCCCTTCTCTTACGGAGCCCATTTTTGTCTCACTCTGTGTGTCACAAAAGAGAAGCCTTTGACTCTGAGAGGTAAATTCAGTCAGTGAAATCTTAGGACCTGGTACACTGGCTGAAAACATTGAGAAACTGACAAAGAATGCCATTTGGGTGGCAAAATACTGCCCTGAGATTAAATTCATGGCAGCGCTTTGATCAAGAGGCTTTAGGATTGTGTGATACTTTAACAATGCAGATTTAATTTGGCTGATAGGCCATGGAAGTCCTCATAAGCAAGTACAGCTGAGGCAACAATGAGATTATAAGAAAAAGGGAATTTGTAAATATGCTTTTAGACATTTGGAGGCAGAACAATTCTTAGCTGTTCTGTTTTTCTGAAAAATCTGGAGGCCAGGGCTGTCAACTACAACTAAGTTCCTTGTTATAGAATGCACTAGTGTGAGAACGTCTAGTTTTGACTTTCTTGTGCCAGGCCTCGTAGACAACATAGAGAGGCTGTCCTAAACCTTGTTCTTTGTAATGATGCATTTGAGGCAAAAGAGTAAGTTTAAACTTATGTAGCTTGTCCATAGTTTCAGGACCTATCTCTCACTACAAGGTTTCGAGTTGGCTTTGAATTGTCAAAGACATAGGTCTGATGATGATGTCAAAATTCAGAGACCAAAATTGTGTATTAGCTTATAGAGTGTGGTAGAATTTAATAAAAAATAAACCACAAGAAGAAATGGAGTCTTTTCAGAAAAAAATAAAAGCTATCATCTAGGGATGGAATAAAGGGACAACTCATTGAAATTATTGGGAACCTGAAGGCAATTTAAAAGGCTTGCCATGAAACCCTGTCTCTAGGGATTATAAAGGAGAAATTGTAGTGGTTTCCCAAGTGTGCTCCAGTCTTACTGTAGGAACAGGAAGAGTGGAAGGATAATAAGCTAGAAGGAAAGAGACATGTCTGTAAGAGAAAGATTGAGATCTTTGGGCAGAGATGAAGAAGAAAATGACATATTGAAGTTCAGTATTGACCTTAGATTAGGCAACTATGTCTAACTGCCTGTGGGAAGAGCATTATCAAAAGGGGATATATTGAAGTAGTTACTAGTTGTTGCTAAATTAGAAATGGTGATAGGGCCCAGAGACATACAACAGAGGAAGGCAGGCAAGATTTTAGAGAGAAGACTAGACTCTACCAGAGGGAGCCGAACTCCAGGAAACTATAAGAAATTCATTCAATACCACTGACAGAGTCTGTAGTGAGAGCAATTGGGGTACTACCCCTGAAATAATGCGCCAGCTATACTAAATGGTACAAAATTTGAACATAATTGAGATGAAAACCAGAAAAATATGTACTATTATTGGATATATAAAGTAAGGGTGGGTGGCTTGACCAATGGATAATTTTGACAAACCCAGAACTTATTGATCTTATTTTCATTATTCTCATCATGGAAAAATCTTCAATATAAAGTTTTAAGGAATGTTAGAATAAAAATATGTCTAGGCCACAAAAAAAAAACAGGGAAGTAAACTTGGCTTTCAATTCCAACAAACCATTCTAGCCTGCATGCATTGAAAAGGAAAGGATCAAAGTATTTTAAACTACTGGAAAATCAACTGAGTTTCCTGAAGGGAATTATAAGATTAGATATAAGAGACACATTCCATTAGTGCAAAGGAAGAAAAGAGAAAAGCTGTTTAAACCTGGGAACATTTCAAAAACTAAGGAAAGACAGAATCACAATATGTCTGTGTCATGGGTAGTGGTCTGCCCTAGAGGTCCATGCTTTTTAACTTCAATAACAGCTGCAGTTCAAGAATCATCTGAGGTGTTTCTCCATCTGAAATGAATGTGTAGCTGAGTGGTAGAATTTCCCTGTGAAACCAATTCAATCAATTTAATTACCTAACTCAGGTTTTCTCAATATGGGCATTATTGACATTTTGGGCGGAATAATTCCTTGTTGCGTTGGGGGGGGGAGTGGAGGCTGCTGTCTGGTACAATGTAGACAACTTAGCAACATCTCTGGTTTCTGTGCCCTAGATGCAATTAGCATAACCCTCCACACTTCAGTTGTGAAAATAAAAAATATTTCCAGACATTGTTAAATATCCCTAGGGGGTAAAAGTCATTCCTGGTTAAGAACCACTGACCACAGTAATTCGTTGTCACATTGTCTTTCAAGAGTGGACTCTTGAAAATGGTGTTCTCTGTCCATAACAAGAGGTAGTGGAAGAAGCCATTGTGGCATGGAATGAAAATGTCTGCACAAAAGACACTGAGGGTGTTATAAGGTGGAGCTTGCTTTTCATTTGTTATTGGTGTACCAGAACAACAGAGTACAAAGGGGCAAAGGAATTTAAGAAACTGAATATGCGGATTCAGTAATAAAGGCATCTAAGGTCAGACTTGAGGTCTAAGGCCACCAAATTTCTAAACTTTGCAAGAAGGCAGGTTGACCTCATGCATCTTTCTATAAGAGGTGAAAACATGCATAGGTGTCACCCCCAAGACCCTTCTCCCCAGTCCCCCAGTTACGGTAAATACAGGAAAAGAATAATTGTTTTCTTGGAGGGGTTTGTATTGTGTTGAATTTAAAAAGTTGTGAACTATGAAATCTGCCATAGGGGATGACTGGTATCCTAGGTAAGCAGAAATCAGGATTTTCTTTATTTGCCTAGCATCCCTCAGATACTACCAAATCTCTGCTATGGTTTTTGAAAACACTTAAGTCTGTCCATTGTTTAAAAACATAATTGTTCCTGGCATAACTGATCAGATGAAGATTATTTTATATTTCAAAATTCATTGAAGATGGGGCCAGTGCTATAACAGTCTTGTATGTCTTAGTAACCCTTTGGAATCTTAAAAAATGAGGCTCGTCAGAAATTTTGAAATAGTAAATTCAGATTCACAGGCTTAAAGAAAGTATACTGCAGCCATTAGAACTGCTCTCCCCAACCCCTCGCATGGTTCATGGCCTGTTAGGAACTGGGCTGCACCCCACAAGGTGAGTGTCAGGAGACCAAGCAAAACTTCCGTATTTACAGCCACTCCCTCCCTGTAGCTAGCATCACCGCCTGAGCTCCGCCTCGAGTGTCGAGTGTCACGTCAGCTGTAGCATTACATTCTCATAGCAGCAAGAACCCTACTGTAAACTGCACATGGGAGGGATCCAGGTTGCGCGCTCCTTAGGAGAATCTAATGCCTGGTGATCTGAGGTGGAGCTGAAGTGGTGATGCTAGTGCTGGGGAGTGGCTGAGAATGTAATAAATGCAATTTACTTGAATCATCCCTAAACCATGCCCCCACCTTTCCCCTTGCCCCTTCCGTGGAAAAATTGTCTTCCATGAAACCGATCCCTGGTGCCAAAAAGGTTGGGCACTGCTACATTACAAGAAAGACTGCTGAAAGAACCCCAACTCCATCAAGTTTTCTAATAGAGAGGCTCTGTAGCTGAGATTGAACAGAATAGGAAATCTGACCTTAATTTAACTTGAAATATTTGTAATTTAACTTTCAATGGTAAGATAATTTTCATTTGTGCTTCAATTGTATTCGATTTAATTTGGGATACTTTAAAAGTGTGGCACACAAGAGTTTCAATTTCTTAATATCCTGAGACATTATTAATGGAGAGAGCTTATATTCAAATTTGAGGACTCTTATTGCTGTCATTTTATTACTGGAGTACCTTTGATCTCATTGCAGAACCTCGGATAGTTAATGTGGCTGGAAATAATTTGGAATTAGAACAGCAAGTGAAAGTTAGGCTTGGATAATAGAGAGGTTTTGAGATTTTTAACCTATTGCATGACTCTGACCCATTTCAGAAGTTTTGGAGGCAAAAATCTATGCGCTGCTGACCAAAGAAACTCCAAAATGGGACAGTGATTGCTGTTGTAGAGTGGTTTCTTAAAAAACGGAGTTATCTGTCCTGATACTGTGCTGTGGATGTCCTGATACTGTGCTGTGGATCTCTCCATTTCGTTTTTCACAGGCTTGACAGTTACCCTAATGGATACTGAGAATGAAAAGCTGAACAAGGTTGTGTGGGGGAACATTTGTTCTCCTTTCCTCACATTTCCTTCAATGTGGAAGGGCATCCATTAGTGCAACACGCTTGGCTTGTCTTTCTTCACTTTGTCCCGGTGCCGGTGGGCGGAGTTTTGTCTGATTGGTGATTTGAAGAAAGAATGATCAGTCCCAGCTCCGCCCCTTCCTCCCACTCTTTTCACCCGAGTAAGCTGCCTGAGCAAAGCTGTTTGAGGTGGGAGCCTTCCTGCGCTTGGTTTGATGGCAGTAGACTCCCAAATGGAAGGCCTGAGGATGTTCGGCACCGTCTTTCCAGCTCCGAGGTTTGAGCATAATGCTGATAGTTATCCCTGCTCCCCACATCTGTCTCTTACGTGGTCTGGAATTTAGGGGAGGAAAAGAAGGATACAATTTTACGAACCTCTTCAAATTCCAAAAGATCTCCTTACCCTTTAGGGAAGGAACAAGGGGTTGGGGAATAGAAAACTCCATCCCACCACCCAAATGGAATCCGTACCTGATCCTTTTTCTCGTAATTTCCTCATGCACAGGTACTCTTTGGGTTTCTGAGCTGGGATGTTCTACACTTTGGTGGTCCACATAGGGTAGCCCCACTATCATATCTGGCCGGTAATTAATTTATACTGACTGGAGGTGATAAAATTTCCTTTTCCTTTTAAGTCAGCAGAGGAGATAGCCCTTTTTTCCCGAAGCAACTTTTACTAAGGGGGGAATTTCTGACCCTAATAAAAAAGAAGTTGATGTTTAGCCAGAATTTAATTTAGTTGCTGCAGGTCCCTTTTCCTCTCTACACTCATTTTCTTGTAAGGGAATGGATTCTACTGAAAACAACTGAAACTTCTAGTCTTTTAGATTTGGATTGATACTGTTTCTTCATCTAGCGGGGTTTAAACTTGTAAAACCTACTTCTCAGATTTTTAAAATTAATTTTAATTTTTAATTGTCACATAATCATATATATTTATGGGGTACAATGTGATGATCCAATGCATTATACATTTATAATGATCAAATCCTGCTTGTCTGTCTTTTATAAGTGAGGTAAGTGCAGCCATGGAGACATGTATAGTACTTTACTCATGGAGGATGATTTTCCAGTATTCTGTCAGTACAGGCATGATTCACAACAAAGATAAAGATCCTTCCTTCATACTAGGTTGCCCCTCCTTAAATAGGCTGCTCACGTCTCCATGATGCCAGGCTTCTGAGCTGTGTGTCCTGAAACAGTGGGCTGCTTCAGTTTCCCATCTTCCTTTCCCCATTTAAGCCAAAAACCAGGCCAAATCACACCCTGCAGATAATGAGCAAACACCCAATTATGTCCTTCGTGGCAGAGATTTTGCTGTTTAGAAGATGGAGGAAGTGCTTTGGCTCTGATCTGTTCTCTCTGGGAACTGTTCTGATTTTCAAGAGGATTGGAAAAGCACCTCACTATAGCAGTTATTTTGGGGAAGTTTTCTGGCTTACTATCCAGTGCTTCTTTCATCATACCATATTGTTTAATAAAATCTGAAAACCCCTCTTTATATATTTTCACTGCTGAGAGACATGCGCAGAGGTGTTCAATGCAGTAGATCCCATTAATAGACAGTATACAAGCCAACATTGCTTTAATACTCCCTAACAGTGGAGTGAGTAAACTTTATGAGTACCCTAGTTTTAGAAGAGGATCCTCCTATACCAACTTTGCCTTCAGCCAGCTGGTGACTAGGTGGTCGTTAAACAACTTAAACTTCAGTTTCCCAATATGTTAAAAAAATAATCTACTAGAATATGAGATGTTAAAGTAACACCATAGATATAAAAGTGATTGAAGAGTTGAAAGAATTTTAAGAACATTAGGAATCTGAACTGTAGTATCACCACAGCCAGAGAAGAGTAAAGCCCTTGACAATGGGTGTTTAGTGCATGTGCTTTTTGTGAGTCCTCCACTGTATTGAGTATAGCAGTGGGCACAAAGCAGGCACTCTGAAATCCCTATTGGTATGATTATCACATTGCAAACAACTAAAAGATTATTTTTAGAATAAGCTTTCAACAGAATCCAGTATACCTTTCTGAAGATGGAGTAACCTTTAATAAAACTTTTTAAAAATATTGATAGTTAAAATAGTCAAAATGATGTGTTTATTTTGTTCAGTCTTTGAGTCTGTGTGATTGGACACTGCTTTGACTCCCCTTTCATGCAGAGAAAAAAACCCATGGGGGCCCATAATATGCTTTTCCTTAGACCAGTGTTTTTTGTTAAAATGCCGACTGTAATTCAAAGGATAGGGATTGGGGCCCAAGATACTGCATTTCTAAGCTCCTAGAGAATGCTGAAAGTTTTAGGCTGCAGACTTCATTTTGAGTACCAAGGCAAGATATCAGGAGATAGCCAGGGAAGTTAGGTATCTTTCTAAGAAGCATCCTAAAGGAGAAAGAAAAAGAGAAAACTACTGTTATGCTCAAAATATACATTGGAATTGATGGAGTTTCTAGTAGGGAAAAGCAGTACTACATTTATAGCCAAGCCCTTGTAGCTTGAAGAATGTTATAGCTATATAGAATACTTCATGAAAATCATGGATAAACACATATTCACTAATCAGATCTGAAGGGTTCTTTGTAAACTCAACAGCTGAAAAGAGTAGAATAAATATGATACACATTCCTTTGCCTATTGATGTCAATTAGTTGGTGAATAGGAGTTGCCTCTTGATATCATTGTTATTGTTATAGTCAGTGTCTTCATCAAGAAAAACATCTTTTTAGACCACATTGTTAATGGTTGCTTCTGTTCTGCATCCTGTCAAATCATTTGTACCATATAGGCCACATTGTGATATCAGCTATGTCCAAGTAAACAACAATATTCAATCAATTAGAGACTTTCTATCTTGTATGCAAGCAACTAGTACAAGAATCAAGAATCAAATCAAATATTTATTTATTAAAGATGTATCTCTTCTGTGATGGTACATAGGTGAAAGCCAGTAGAATCAGAGCACCCATTAGCTTTTAGCATTTTCTGGATTTCTATATTTTTTCAGGACCATAATCAATGATGAATCTGATGTGATGACCACCAAGAATAAGATAAAATAATGGGCCCCAGTATTGAGGGCCCCCCTTTTTATAATAAAAATGTTCACAATAAGGTCTCATTAAATTCAGTTAATTGAGGTTGGGCAAATTTGAATGAATATAAAATATTAATTATGGTGAGTTTAAAAATGTATTACTTTCAAACATCTGCAATAACTAAAATGAAGCTCAAAGAGGACATTTAATGAATAAACAAAAATACAACTAATTAGCTAATCATTTGATATTGTAAACAGATGCTTCTAATATGTTCGAAGGTGTTGGAAAATTGTTCTCCAAAGTCAAACTATTTTATTACTTTCTTTTTACCATTAACATGTTTGTTAATGTTTTTTAAAAAATAAAGAAACAAAAAAAATCCTAGTTTTCCTTCAATATATAACCATATGATGGAGCTGGAAATAATGAAGTCTCACCAACATTACAGTTTGCTTTTCTGTTTGGCTAAAATTCTTTCTGGCCCTAGGCCTATGAGCACACCCTTTTGTTTTATTTTGACCAAGTCAAGAGATCATTTTTAGGTGGCATAACAATATGCATAGTTCACTTTTCTGCCATTTAATGCAAATAAATTTTTGTCGCTTTCCTAGTTTTCCAATGATGTTTAGAAGCAGGCAATGGTATGCTCCCAGATGCTTGCATTCCGAGGTTCTTGTCTATAGGTGGAGCCGCCTATCTGGGGTTTGATGAAAACTCTTTCACTGACGATTCTATTTTCACATTTTTTAAATAATCTCCCAATTAACTGCTTCAATATGTTTATGAAATTTCTAACCTGATAATACCAACAGGCGTAACATTTGGTGGAGATATTTTGATGTGAGCGGAGCTGGTAGTGGTAATACAGCAATAATTGCCGGCTCATTTACGGACTATTTAGGTCGTGCAGTGAGCCAGATGAGAACAGCTAATGAGCACAGCTTCTTGCTGTAATTAGTCGAACAGTGGTGGCTCACAGATGATTTACAGTTTGCAAAAAAATCTGTGTATTTACTGAAGTGCTTATGTATTCTGTAAAGTTGTGACAAAGTAACAACTTGGGGATGTTGTGCTTTCTGCTCCCACATATTCTTCAGAGAGATTAAACAATAATGCTATCAGCACCCACAGCTTTGGCGGCGAGTGGTGCATGTGATAGGCGGCTTCAGGTTTTCTCTTTGCTTGTTTCTCACCAAGTGTTTCTTTCACATTCCCACAGTTTCTTTCACATGCCTCTTTAACAATGTGGTAGGTACAACGAAGCATCTCCACAGCTTTTCCATCATGTCTGCCATACAATGAGATTGTTCAGGCTCTTATGGCTTTTCTTTTGGTAGTCAGATTTTAACAACTCCAAGCAGCTGGAATAAATAGTCTCAAATAGCTGCAGAATATAGTACAGCGGTTTGTTTTTAAAAGGTTGAGTCTCCATTTCTATAGAGGACCGAGGCCAGAAAGCTATCCCATAGCAAACAGAAAGTGGATCAATTTTTGCAGATTGGTTGGGGGTCTCAATTTAGAAAATATTCTGTTACAAAAAAATTTGTCTGAGCCTGCCCCTGGATTTGGAATTATGCCAGAGGCATGACTTTAAATCTCTGTGAATGATTAGCTTAAATACTCTCAAGGAAAGACAGTGCTGTTACTTCTCTTGAGACTTGTTTTTATTTTTGTCTTAATTTCTCTTTTTGCAATCAGGTAACTTTCTTTTTATTCTGATCGTATTATAAATAACTTACTTATGTCTTTGGTCAAACTTAAATGTTGCCACCCTGCTTGCTAATTACACTCTCAGATCACTGTGGCTGCCAGAACTGTGTCTTGTAGAGAAATTCCTTGAAAGGCAGAAGTGTGTTTTCTTTGGGAATTTATCTGATGAGCATTCCAGAAAGAAAAAGTAATTCGAGGGGATAGAAATCTCTTGGGCTATCTTTGAATGATTTTTTTTTTTTAAGATGGTGTTTTCAGTTACTGGAGATTAAAACCTTGCTAAAGAATATAGTTCCAAAACGTTGTTTATGACTCTTGTTCATAAGTTCAAAGCAGCTCTATGCAGATGACACCCCACACTCTCTCTTGGTGATTAATGGAATTGATGAATTTTGCCAAAACTTAGACTTTTAAGTAAGAGATGTGTAAGCAGAGGCATTCTGAACTTATTTGAATTGGTAAATATCATTTTAAAAAAAGAACAAGAACTCCCAAAATATATAAGGAAGTAGTAATGTTTATTGTCAAGATTAGGCAAGATCAGGAGTAAGGAACTCGGCATGATGACTGTTGGGCCTCTGCTTCTCCAATGTGAGTCAATGAGAATTTCTTACTAACATACCAAGCAACAAAATTAGAGTTTCATTCTTATGGCTCTTCTACTCTTACAGTTTTGTCATCTTTACTTTCTTTCTGCTTAGTTGCTTCATTAATCGCTATTAGTGAATCAACAATGAAAAAATCCATCGTCACGCCATAGTTTTCCAGAGAGCAGAGGACATGATCTTTCTAATAAAGTATTAACTGATAACCAACTCAGGGCAGGTTCATTCTGGAAGTTGTATAAGACAGAATGGTTTAGGTATAGTCAAAAAGTCAAAAGGAAATTGACAGTTTTTTGAGAAACAGTTAAGTCCTCCTTTTATAGAAGTATGCTTATTTTAATGGCCTAATGGCATTTACTTATTTATAAAGACAGCTTTCTCCCCCAACCCCTTGCACCCACCCATGGCAAATGACTCAACAAACCAGTTTATATTCTTTAGGAAGAAAAAGAAAAGAATAATGTCGAGAGTTTAAGCAGCTAAAGAGAGATCTGTACTAACTTTTTATCTGAAACATGGCACAGCAAGCTAAAGTCTAAGCAATGGAAATGATATACTGTAAAGAGGGAAACTTTCTTCATCTATAAAATGTAGATTGTAAATTCTAGCTACTGTGAGAAATTAAGAAAGATTGAGCATCTAGCATTGTGCCTGGAATTTAGTAGATATTCAATAAAAAGTAGCTATTATTGTCATTAATAATAATTTTTATTATGGATGTAACTTGCTAGAAAAAGTAGTCTCTCTCAAAAAGTTGCCCCAGTATACTTTTATGAAAGTGATGTTCATTTAAGAGTTATTAAATGTTCTTCTTTGAAATAGGTTCTTGAACAAAATGCATGTTGACATAGGGTGCATCATTAGAAAGACACATTAATTGGTGGCCTCTAAGTATGGGGAAGTGTGATTCTGGACACCTGAGAGACTATCTGCAGCTCATAACAATGATGAAAATGTCTAAGCAAATTTTCTACTACACTGACCTCTCAGCATTTTTTTCTTTAGTTAGTCTTTTCTGACATTTTACTTAGAAGTTAAGTGTTAAACTTAACACTATTCTTTTAAAAGAAAGTATGAAATAGCTAACTTTCAACTATTTATTATCTGAGCTAACTTTCAACTATTTATTATCTGTATGCTTGTCCTTTAGGCTTCTCTACTTATTTGCTGCATGGTTCCCTAATTATTCGTGTCATTACCTGGAAAACACAGCATCAAGATTCTATTGCTCCAATTAATAATTGTTAAAGAGGTCTGTTAAAAATTTTGATAGAATTTTTTCTTTTAATCCGTGATAATTATTAAACATAAACTTGGTTATGAATCCTCAAGGCCATTACTTACTGAAATTAAACTTAATATATGAGCATCTTTGAGCAAATCCCCTTGGACATTCTCAGTTGTTATGTAGGGCAAAATTATTTTCTCTACCTGGGTCTTCTAGGAGGCTATGAGGCTACTGTATCATCATTTGAAGTATGCTGTTTGAGCAAGTGGCATACATATATACAAAACTCAGTAAACATGGTTATGGGGTCTGAGAAAATTAGCTAAACCTATAGGATATGAGACTACAGCAAGTTCATTAAAAATGTAAAAAAACAACAACAAAAAAATGAAACTTCACAGAGCTAGGATTTTTTTTTATTATCTCGAGGTAATTTTTAAGTGCTTGTCAGTGACCATAGAATTATTAATTTATTAGGTAAATTAAGGTAATAAGTAGTAATAAAAATGGTGGCAGCAAAATACATGAAAAATGCTTATCTGCAATTGTCATCAAAGATATTTTGAAAGTAAAGTGTCATTTTGTACTTATAAAGTTTGCAAAAACTAAACAAGATGAATATGAACTGATGTGTAAGTATGTAGAAATGCATGCATTCATACTTATTTTTGCAGCTTCATTAAGATGTAATTGATGTACAATAAACTGCACATATTTAAAGTATACAACTTGATGTGTTTTGACATACCTGTCATACCTGTGAAACCATTGCCATATCAAGATAATGAACATATCCATCACCCCCAAGAGTTTCCTTGTGCCCTTTTGTAATTGATCTATCTCTCCTCCTCTACCCTCTTCCCAGACAATTAGTGATCTGCTTTCTATCACTATAAATTAGCTAACATTTTCTGGAATTTTATATAAATATAATTATAGAGTGTGTACTTGTTTATTGTTTCACTTCTATCACTCAGCATAATTATTTTAAGATTCATCCATGTTGTATCAATAGTTTATGCTTTTTTAATTCTATTGTATGGCTATACCACAATTTGTTTACTGTCTGATGATGGGTATTTGAGAGGTGTTTTTGTTTTTGAGGGGGTAGCTATTTAAGGCTGCTCTGAATATTAGTGTACAAATCTTTATGTAGATATATGTTTTCATTTCTTGGGTAAATATGTTGGAGTAGAATGGAAAGGTCATATTGTGGATGTATGTTTAACTTTTTTTAAATTTCAGCATATTATGGGGGTACAAATGTTAAGGTTACATATATTGCTCTTGCCTCCCCTCTGTCAGACTGTTTTCAGGAGAGTTCCAGTTGCTTTAAATCCATACTAACTCTTGGCATGATCATTTTTGGTGGGGTTTTTATTGTTTGTTTTTTTGTTATTTTTAATTTTATTTGTCATATTTTATATTTTTTGTTGGCATTATAAATGGTATTTTTAAGATTGATTTAGTGTTAATTTCCAGTTATGTTTTGTTGGTATATAGAAACACAATTTTTGTTTATTGACCTTGCATCCTGAACTCCTTCTAAACTTATTAATTGCTTCTTTTGTAGATTTCTTAGATTTTTCTACATAGACAATAATGCTATCTGCAAATAAATATGATTTTACTTAATACTTCTCCAATCTTCCTTCCCTTCCCTTCCCTTCCTTTCCCTTCCCTTCCTTTCCCTTCCCTTCCTTTCCCTTCCCTTCCCTTCCCTTCCCTTCCCCCTTCCCTTCCCTTCCCTTCCCTTCCCTTCCCTTCCCTTCCCTTCCCTTCCCTTCCCTTCCCTTCCCTTCCCTTCCCTTCCCTTTCCCCTTCCCCCTTCCCCCTTCCCCCTTCCCTTTCCCCTTCCCTTTCCCCTTCCCCCTTCCCTTTCCCCTTGCCCCTTCCCTTCCCCTTGCCCCTTCCNTCCCTTCCCTTCCCTTCCCTTCCCTTCCCTTCCCTTCCCTTCCCTTCCCTTCCCTTCCCTTCCCTTCCCTTCCCTTCCCCCTTCCCTTCTAACTCCTTGTGGAGGAGGTTGGGCCAACACTACCATGGAGATAACCACCTTTGCGATGATGATGAGAGGACTGCTATTGTTTTTATAGGAGCTGCCCATTTCTGTGTAATTGGCCTGGGATGCATGGGCTACTTTTATTCACGGTGGGAAAGTTAATTATTATTATTCTGGAAATACTGCAAGAGTCTGTCTTTTGTTTCCAGGCTTATGTACTTGTGTCCAGATCAATAAAGCAGAAAAGAGAGGATTGAGTAGCACTTCCCAGATTGTTAAGTACTTTGCTATTTGATTTGTCCTTCAGTACAGTGTACATTGCATAACTTACATGTTGTCATAATGTTTCCCATGGACTATAAGATTTCTCAATGTGGACATGTAAAGGGTAAGAAATTTAAGAAACGAATGAGGATTTTTTTTTTCTTTTACTGTTCGAAATGTATTTTTGATACATCAGTATGGGAGACCTTTCCATCAATAAAGCATTGGTGATGGACAGTCTCACAAATATTTTTATCTCATGTTTGTCAGCCTTTTGCTTCTATCCCAGCAAGCAACTTGGGCACCTGTTTTAAAAGTTGAAGAAAAGTGATGTTGTTTTAGTTTTTTATTTTAAAGATATAATAGTTGATTGTATAAGTTAGATTTATTTATTGTATAAACTTGGGTCCAAGATGATACTTTTTAGCCAGCTTATGAATAGGCATTAAGTTGAACAAAATAGAAAATACCTTTTCTACAGGATAGTTAAGATAGGTCATTCAAGTTGGTAATCCCTGTCCATTAACCACTTATGCATTATTAATAAAATTACAAGAATAAAATAAAAAAAAAACTTTACTAGATTTGTTTATCAGTTCTAAGAGTTCTTTGGTGGAGTGTTTAGGTTTTTCTATCTATGTGATCATGTTGTCTGCAAACAGGGACAGTTGGACTTCCTTTTTTACAATTGAATGGGCTTTATGCTTTCTCTTGCCTAATGGTTCTGGCTAAGATTTAAAGTACTATGTTGAATAAGAGTGAAGAAAGTGGGCATCCTTGTCTTGTTTCTGTTTTTCGAGGAAAAGCTTTTCCCCATTCAGTATGATGTTAGCTGTGGGTTTGTCATATATGGCCATTATTTTGCTGAGGTAGGTTCCTTCTATACTTAATTTGCTGAGAATTTTTAATTGTGAAGTGATGTTAAATTTTATCACATACTTTTTCGGTGTCTATTGAGATGATCATATGTTTTTTCTTCATTCTGTTGATGTGATGTATCACATTTATTGATTTGCATATGTTGAACCATCCTTGCATCCCTGGTATAAATCTCACTTGATCATGGTGTATTATCTTTTCAATGTGCTGTTAGAGTCAATTTGCTAGTATTTTGTTGAAGATTTTTATATCTGTGTTCTTCAGGGCCATTGGACTATAGTTTTCTTTTTTTGTTTTTGTGTCCTTTTCTGGTTTCGGTATCAGGATAGTAATTTGAGAATAGTTGGTATTAGTTTTTTTGTAAAAGTTTGGTAGAATTCAATAGTATAGCCACCCGGTCCTGGGCTTTTCTCTGTTGGAAGACTTTTACTACTAATTTAATTTTACTACTCTTACTGGTCTGTTTAGGTTTTCTATTTCTTTGTAGTTCAATCCTGGTAGCTTATATGTGATAAATCCAGGAATTTATCCATTTCCTCTAGGTTTTCTAATTTGTTGGCATATACTTGTTCATAATAGTCTCTAATGGTCATTTATATTTCTTTGCTATTAGTTCTTCCCATTTTCATTTCTGATTTCACTTATTTGGGTCTTCTCTCTCATTTCTTTTTTAGTTAGTCTAATGGATGGTTTGTTAATGTTGTTTTCCTTTGTTAAAAAAACTCAATCTTCATATCATTTATCTTTTGTGTTATTATTTTTGTGTCTCTTTTTCATTTAGTTCTCCTCTGATGTTTATTACTTCTTTTTTCCTACTAATTTTGGGTTTGGTTTGTTCTTGCTTTTCTAGTTCCTGAGGTACACTGTTAGGTTGTTTACTTGAAATCTTACTACTTTTTTTTTTTAATGTAGGTGTTTATTGCTATAAATTTCCCTCTTGGTACTGCTTTTGTTGTATTTTATTGGTTTCGGTATGTCATGCTTCCATTTTTATTTGATTCAAGAAATTTTTTATTATCTTCTTAATTTCTCCTTAGACCCATTGGTTGTTTAGGAGCATGTTGTTTAATTTCCATGTATTTGTATAGTTTATAGAGTTCCTCTTATTATTGATTTCTAGTTTTATTCCATTGCAGTTTGAGAAGATACTTGATAAGATTTTGATTTCTCTCACCACTCACAAAAAGTAATTCAAGATGGATAAAAGGCTTAAATGTAAGAGATGAAACCATATGAATTCTAGAAGAAAATGTTGGAAAAACTCTTCTAGATATCGGTCTAGGCAGAGAATTTATGAAGAAGACCCCAAAAGCAATCACAGCAACATCAAAAATGAATAAATGGGACTTGATTAAACTAAAAACCTTCTACACAACTAAGGAAATAATCAACAGAGAAAATAGACAACCTACAGAATGGGAGAAAATATTCATAAACTATAGTCTGATAAAGGGCTAATAACCAGAATCTACAAAGAACTCCAGCAAAACAGCAAGAAAAAAACAAACAATCCCATTAAAAATGGACAAAAGACATGAACAGAAACTTTTGAAAAGAAGATAGACAAATGGCCAATAAACAGATGAAAAAGTACTCAATGTCACTAATCATCAGGGAAATGCAAATTAAAGCCACAATGAAATCTTACCTTAGCCCAGTTAGAATGGCTTTTATTAAGAAGTCCAAAAACAATAGATGCTGGCATGGATGCAGAGAGAAAGGAAAGCTTATGCATTTGGTGGGATTGCAAATTAGTACAACCTCTGTGAAAAACAATATGGAGATTCCTCAAAGAACTAAAAGTAGATCTACCATTTGATCTAGCACTCTCACCACTGGGTATCTGCCCATAGGAAAAGAAGTCATTTTATCAAAAAGACACCTGCACTCAAATGTTTATTGCAGCACAATTCACAATTGCAAAGATGTGGAATCAACCCAAGTGCCTATCAATTCATGAGTGCATTAACAAAATGCAGTATGTATACACACACACACAATGAAATACTACTCTGCCAGGAATAAGGAATTAATGCCTTTTGCAACAATTTCGGTGGAACTGGAGACCATTATGATAAGTAAAGCATCTGAAGAATGGAAAAACAAACACCACATATATTCACTATTAAATTGGACCTAACTGATGAGCACACATGTTCACAGAGGGAAGTAAAACTCAATAGAAATCAAGCAGTTGGGAGGGGGGAGGAGGGGATAGGTAAAAACCTACCTAATGGGCACAGTGAACACTATCTGTGTGATAGGCACACTTATAACCCTGACTCACACATAACAAAATTGATCCATGTAACCAAAAACATTTTTATCCCCGTAATATTTTTTTTTGAGACAGAGTCTCACTTTGTTGCCCAGGCTAGAGTGACTGCCATGGCGTCAGCCTTGCTCACAGCAACCTAAATCTCCTGGGCTCAAGCAATCCTATTGCCTCAGCCTCCAGAGTAGCTGGAACTATAGGCATGTGTCACCATGCCCGGCTAATTTTTTGTATATGTATTTTTAGTTGGTCAATTAATTTCTTTCTATTTTTAGTAGAGACCGGGGTCTTGCTCAGGCTGGTTTCGAACTCCTGACTTCCGGCCATCTGCCCTCCTCAGCCTCCCAGAGTGCTAGGATTACAGGCGTGAGCCACCGTGCCCGCCCCCCCCCATAATATTTTGAAATTAAGAAAAACAAACTTTTTGAGACTTGTTTTGTGGCCTAACAAATGTTCTATCCTGGAGAATGTTCCATGTGCTGATGAGAATGTTTGTTCTGCAAGTGTTGGATAACATGTTCTGTAAATGTCTGTTAGGTTCAGGTCTGTTAGGTTAGGTCTATTAGGAATGTGTATATTTATTCTCAAGGGGAAGAAGGTGAAAGTATAACAATGCTTTATGGAATTGTATCAATTTTAATATTTTCTTTTTTCTCTTTTTAAGACATAATCATGAATTGCTCAAGTAATTTGTTTTAATTAATGATAAAACCTAATAGTAGCAGCAGCAACTACTTGAAGCTTAATTTCCCATTATTTAGTTAATTCAATAGAATAATTGAGGTGATATTGTTGCTTACGTGCCTCATAAAAAATGTTCAAAAAATTTTTTTAATGTCAGGGATTGCATCTAGTTCCATAATGACTTAGGATATTTTGCATTATATTATATTATTAAACTTTTTATGGACTTGATAAACATTTAAAATGACAAATAAGAAGTTTACAACAAAGCCGGGCGCCGTGGCTCACGCCTGTAATCCTAGCTCTCTGGGAGGCTGAGGTGGGCGGATTGTTTGAGCTCAGGAGTTCGAGACCAGCCTGAGCAAGAGCGAGACCCCATCTCTACTATAAATAGAAAGAAATTAATTGGCCAACTAATATATATAGAAAAAAATTAGCCGGGCATGGTGGCACATGCCTGTAGTCCCAGCTACTTGGGAGGCTGAGGCAGCAGGATTGCTTGAGCCCAGGAGTTTGAGGTTGCTGTGAGCTAGGCTGACGCCACGGCACTCACTCTAGCCTGGGCAATAAAGTGAGACTCTGTCTCAAAAAAAAAAAAAAAGAAGTTTACAACAATGCAAGACCAACATAGCATCACATTATTCAGCTGACTATTAAATCTCATTTGTCTGAATTAGATAAAATTAAATTACTTTCTAACAAAAAATAGTGGGAAAATCTCAAGCCTTTTGGTTTCATTTAGTTCAAGTGCAGAACCTAGTCCTCACCAATGGCTTCATCTTGAGAGTGTATAATTTTAAGAGGCATTCTCTGATTTTGCTCATATTAGAAACCTCTCTAAGAAAGCTTTTCCAATAAGTTTTACAGTACAGCTTTGAGCCTTGGATGAAAATGTCATTGCCTAAAGGGGGTAATATTTAGAACACAAAAATAGACTGAATTATGTTAGAACTAAGATGCTTTAATTTCGTTTTATACCTTTTTACTTCAGTGTTTGGGGCATACAACTTCTTTCTCGAGGGATTTATTTTCTGATTTGCTTTCTCGAGTTTAGTCTCATGAGAAACACCTGCAATACTTCATGAAAATCATTGCCTTTATATATTTTCAAAGATTTTTTCCCCTTTTAAATAACTGGATCTGTTTACTGAGTATCAGAACAACCAACTTGAGACTTTGGTTTACATACCAATAATTTATGGCTTTCCATCAGTGATTTTCCATTGTGCATTTCTATTATTTTTGGGAATTAGGAAATGGGAATTTTTTTTTCTTTTCTTCTTGTTTTTGGTCAAGGAAAGAACTGGTATTTAAGTGCAAATTTCAACCTAAATTGGAAGACATAAACATGTAATTATACCACAATTTGTCAAGTACTTTGGAAAATTATTACATGGAATAAATCATAGGTGGCACAAAGAGAGGGTAAAAAAATGTGACTGAAAAAATGACAAGATGGTTTACCTTTAGATGAATTTGGCTGTGAATTGGAATATACAATAAAACTTGAACTATTATTTACCACTAGTGTCCATCAAAATAGTGTCGTAATAATTTTTTCAGGGTATACAGTGGCTGTCCTGATGATACTTGTAAAATAGGAATGAATGAAACAAGGAAGCTGGAGCTTGGGTTCTCAGTGGAACAACAGATAATCCCAATTCCAAAATATATTCATTTGGGAAAATCTCAGGAAGGAAATATACCTAAACAAGTTCATTTTGTCATATAATGAGTATTTATTGCATACTTCCTGCCTACACAGGGAATTCAGTGAACAAGACAGACAGGGCTCCTGTTTTGAGGAAACTTAATTTATTGAACTGTAAATAGGTTCTGTTCAATAAACTTAATTTATTGAACTGTAAATAGGTTCTGGGACTCAAACCCAAATTCTGTAAATACTCTGTTTCAGAGTATTACGGGTGCTTTTTATTTCTGTGCTTCTCTATATTTTCAAAATTTATTATTCCTGAAAATAAGATTTTAGAGGAAAATATTAAATGAGGATTATATTTTAAAAAGTGGCCATAGGATAAATAAAATATATCCAAAAGTCCCTTCGTTTGCTGAAGGCTATACTCTTGCTCCTAGTCTTTCTGGGTTTTTTTTTTTTTTTTTGCCTTCTATCATGAATTCTTCTTCTCTCATTTATTAATAACTGCTCAGATTTGGTTTCTTTTTATTGCTTCCCCAGCAATTGCTCTGTGGTTATATACTTCCTGCCTCAAGATTTTTTATGGCCTATGTTTTCTCAGCTTTGCAACCCTCTGGTTCAACAACCGTTTTTTAAAAAATAACTTTTCCTTTATCAGTTCAGTCAGTTCATTTTGGCCTCATTCCTTAAAATGGCCGATTATAGAATACTGAAAAACTACAACCAACAACATTTAATGTTCTTCTATAATTATATGCTTTATTCTAAATTAGAGGAGAATTCCAATTGCCTTATTCTGTACTTAGTGGAATGTTTGAATAAAGAGAAGGACAGTGTGGTGGTATATTCTGTATTGACTCTCATTCTCTTAGTAAATAGTTAAGAGCTAACACTTACTGTGAGATTACTGTGTTAGGCATCATGGTAAAAACTCCACAAACACTATTTCCATTAAAATTTGTAACTGTTTTATGAAGTAAGTTGTTTTATTTGTAACTGTTTTATGAAGTCAGTTTCCTAGGATTGCCATAATAAATTACCGGAAACTGAGTGGTTTAAAATAACAAAAATGTGTACTGTCACAGCTCAGGTTGCAAGTCCAAAAACGAGGTGTCATGAGGGTTTATTCCTTTTTGGGGACTCAGAAGTTTTTCCATGCCTCTCTCCTAACTTCTGGTGTTTCTGATAGTCCTTGGCATTCTTTGGCTTGCAGTTGCATAATTTCATCTCTGTCTCTGTTGTCACATGGCTATCATCCCTCTGTGTTTGTGTGTTCTTGTGGCGTTCTCTTCTTGTTAGGACCCTAGACAAATTAGATTAAGAGCTCATCCTACTCTAGAGAATACTAGTAGTATCTGCAACAATCCTATTTCCAAATAAGGTCACATTCTGTGGTCTGGGTGGGACATGAGTCTTTGGAGGACACAATGAATCCTGTGCATAGTATTATGATTATTCCCCAAAGAGTCAGGTCAGTTAAGTAATTTACCTAAGGTTACATACTTCATGGGGAGTTTGGACTCAAACCCAAATCTATCTGTTGACAAAGTCCATTCTCTTAATCACTATGCTGGGAGGTATGAGGAACCTCTTCATCTCTAAGTGAATATGTAATCCAATTGGGAAGTTAAGATATAAAAATTTAAATAATAGTGAAAGTGAAACAAGCCACAAGGTATCCACTGTCTTTTCAAATAAAATAGCACACAGGTGTAACTGTGTTCTATTTTTCCTTTTCTTAAAATTATGTAGGAAGAAATACAGACTACAAAAATACAAACGTGACTATTTCATGTGTAGGTGTCGTTACTTTTTGCTTTCTTCAATGAAAGTTAGAATCAAAATCCTCTGCTAAATTCTCTGCTTCTTATAGTTCTTCTTATTTTGTTTATATGTAATATACATCTTAAATTTAAATAGGCCAAGGTCAAGTCTTTCCCCAAGAATCTTCACTTTTCTTCAAATAGAATTAGGTATTATCTATAAATATCTTCTCTTTTGTATCTGGAAACTCACTCTAAGGTTTTGGGGCCCAGAGGAACAATTGGCCATGCTAAAGACATATGAAGGTACTACTAGGAACCACCTTTTGGGAGCTGCAGATGACAGGGGTAGACATTAAGTGCGCTTCTGGGTTTGGGGCTTAAAGAAGAGCAAGCATTTTCTAGGCCAAAGCTGGGGCTGAGTTGGACCAAATAATACTGGGTAGGAAGAGTGGAAGGAACCATCATAAGTCATAGTACTGGGGTACAAGTACAAAATGGAACTGGCCACAGAGTTGACTTGCTGCTGATTCTCTGAGCTACACTTCTTAATGTCCTTAAATTTTCTCAAATGTCTGATTTGTATCAAATAACTTAGGACAGGAATAAGCTAAGGTAATCTTGCTGTGTAGTTTTTACTGAGGAGGTGCATAGGTCACAGAGATTAAGTGGTCAACTCATATTAAATCTAGACTGTTGGACTCTAGAGCCCATTCTTTTAATTATTATCTTGTAGTTCTTCCCAGGAAAAGTAGTATTATCTGTAAATAATATTTATATAGGTCTTTATTGGGGGATAGAAGTAACTTTTATTAAGTACCTAGTATGTGTGAGAAATTTTGTTAGATGTTCAACATATGTTATCTTATTTAATTTTCACCATGTTTCTTTGTTCCTCAAAATACTGCCAAGAGATAATATTATTATACTTATATTACAGGTAAGAAGTATGAGAGACTTAGAGACACTAAGGCTTCTGCAAAGCCACTTTGCTTAGGAAACTTCATGCAGAAATAGCCATATCCAAGGGGTTTTGTTAATTGTTTACTTTTGTTTTTGTTTGCATATTTTGTTTTCCACCACGGCAAACCACAGTCCAGAATAGTGCTTCAGGGGGCATGTTGGCATCAGGGCCATCATGTTTATCGTAACTCTAGGTTTTCTCCTTAAATGTAGTAAAGTGAGTTTGTGGTCATTAAATAGCCATATGCTCCCTACATTTTTCCAGTCTCTCTATGAAGTTAGGGGCATGAGACTAGTAATAGCCAACAGATACTGAGTGGAAAGTACATGTGTAATTGCTGGTCAGTTAAGAACTGCTT
>VSMD01081241.1:0-39718 GCA_008750895.1 Mirza zaza | reverse complement strand
TAAATGTTACTCCTGTATGTCCACTTAGGTGTTGATCTGTTAATACCAATTTGCTGGTGAGTACATGTGGTGCTGGTTTTTCCATTCTTGAGATACTTCACTTAGTAGAATGGGTTCCAGTTGTATCCAGGAATATACAAGAGGTGCTATATCACCATCGTTTCTTAAAGCTGAGTAGTAGTACTCCATGGTATACATATACCACATTTTATTAATCCACTCATGAATTGATGGGCACTTGGGTTGTTTCCACAGCTTTGCAATTGTGAATTGTGCTGCTATAAACATACGAGTGCAGGTGTCTTTTTCATAAAGTGACTTTTGTTCTTTTGGGTAGATGCCCAGTAGTGGAATTGCTGGATCAAATGGTAGATCTACTTGTATAGCTTTGTATCTCCATATTGCTTTCCACAGAGGTTGAACTAGTTTGCAAGCTACACATCTGATAAAGGGCTGATAACTAGAATCTATTTAGAACTCAGGAAAATCAGCAAGAAAAAGTCAAACAACCCTATCAAAAAATGGGCAAGGACATGAACAGAAACTTCTCAAAAGAAGACAGAAGAATGGCCAACAAACATATGAAAAAATGCTCAACATCTCTAATCATCAGGGAAATGCAAATCAAAACCACAATGAGATATCACTTAACTCCAGTGAGAATGTCCTTTATCAAAAAATCCCCAAACAACAAATGCTGGCGTGGATGCGGAGAGAGAGGAACACTCCTACACTGCTGGTGGGACTGCAAACTAGTTCAGTGAAATTATTTTATATGTCTATAATACACTTAGATTATTTTCTCATAGCCTGCATTCCATCCTGGGATTCCCCCAAGATTTTAAATGATTATTTTAAATGTATATACTTTAAGGTTCACAAAATCACTTTTTGTGTTGTGAATTTCTATTCCCCAATCAAGGAGCTGGAGAATAACTCCCCACTTCATTAATTATGGGCTGCCCATATGGTGACTTCCTTCCAAAAAGAATAATATGAAAAAGGTATAAACAGTGACTTTACAGTGGAGAAACCTGGCAAACATACCTCTGCCAGGTGATTAGGGTTGATGTCACCAGTGATAAGTTATATTGATAGAAATTACTGTTGATAGGATGTAGCAAGAATGACACTTTACCTCTGTGATCTTCGTCCCCAAAACCCATAACCCCAGTCTAACATGAGGAAAATGTCCAAGAAACTCCAATTAAGGGACATTTTGAAAAATACCTGACCAAACCTTCTCAAAATTGCCACAGTCATCAAAAACAAGAAAAATCTCAGAAACTGTCACAGCCTAGAGGAGCTCAAGAAAACAAGATAGTGCCATATAACATGACATCCTGGGTGGGATCCTGGAACCAAAGAGGAACAGTAGGTAAAAGCTATGGTTGTCTGAATGCAGCATGGACTTTAGTTAATAACAATGAATTAATATTGGTTTATTAGTATTGACAAATGTACCAGGTGTGGAATGTGTGGGGCTTATATTTTTAACTTTTCTGTAAATCAAAAACAATTTTCAAATAAGTTTATTTTCCAGCCTAAGCAAGAGTGAGACACCATCTCTACTAAAAATAGAAAAAATTAGCCAGGTGTGGTGGCGTGTGCTTGTAGTCCCAGCTACTAGGGAGGCTGAGGCAGGACGATTGCTTGAGCCCAGGGGTTTGAGGTTGCTGTGAGCTAGGCTGATGCCATGGCACTACAGCCCAGGTGACAGAGTAAGACTCTGTCTCAAAAAACAAAAAAAATTTTTAAAAATAAAGCAGAGAAAATTAGATCTAATGCCTTAAGGAAGAAGGGATTTGCAAATTTGAGAGAAAAAAGAAGCTGCTAGGGATTTTGCTTCATTTGAGTTGGAAAACATATTTTCCCTACTAAGAAATCTTGTACGGTTTTTGAAAAAAACTTTAAAAAAAAAAGTAAAAGTAGGACACTGCCTGTGAATCTAGCAAGTAGAAATGACCCAGAGGAACTCATCTCTGAAGATGTGTTTAGATTGGGTTTCTTGCATTGAGAATGAGCTGATGACCCAAAAACCTTATTTTAAATGCTAATGAGCATCTATTTAACTGAAAATTGTCGTATTCTTGAATAATGTCTGGGTCTTATAATCAGTAATCGGGCTATAAGCTCATATCTTTTTTTTTTTTTGGTATTATTCCTTTGGAACACATTAGACTATGATATGTATATATACATATTTATATATTTTTTTAAGACTATGTTATTTGAAGAGGAAAACTGAATTACTCAACCCTATGATAAGCTCAAAACCTATGCAATACAGATATTTTTCCTTTATTGTGGGAAACTATATATAATATAAAGTTTTCTATTTTAACCATTTTTAAGTGTATGATTCAGTGGTATTAAGTACATTCACAGTGTTGTAAACCATTATCACTAATTTCAAAACTCTTCCATCAGAACAGAAACTCTATATCCATGAATTCATATCTTGTATATCCAATAACAGACACTGACATTGTTCCTACCTTTTGACTATCCTACACAACAGGTTTTGTAAGTATAAGTTTTCTTAAAAAGAAAAAAATATCAAACATCTCTGGAATGCAAACTTGATTTAATGTCAGATAGCTTTGGTGCCTATCATTTGAAGTCAAATAATAGGTAAATTTGCTGAAAATGAATTCGTGAATTTTGTAGCTCTAGAACAGGTAACAATCTTCCAGAAAGATTTGCTATTGTTGTTTATTGATGCTTGCTTTTGGTTTAGTCCAACTCTTTTAAATATTATGCCTTTGTCCTATTACCCTAAAGTCGTGGCCATACTATTGTTAAACTCTGATAATTCAGATTTCAAGTGATTTATGTTGATTTTTAATTAGTATACCAACTATTATGTTACTTTGTAAATCAGATTCTGCTAGCTAGCATAATTAACCAGGCTGTATGTATTTGAGGAGTTGAAATTGGTGAGATTTGCTTGGAAAATTTGCCTACCCTAAATGAAGCTCCTCTTTCCCCCTAATATAGCTTCTCTAGATTTTCTCCCTTAGTTGGAGATATTATTATTTACCTGATCACCAAGAAAGACCCCAGGGACTACTCTTGACTCCTTCCTCTTTCTCCCTATCATAAATCACACCTTTTTTGCCCGGTATATATATCTTTCAAATGTCCCCCTTCACTCTGTCCTGCCATTCCTTCCTGCACAGCCATAGGGGGAGCCCTCAGCACTCCTTCCAGTACTTTCTGTAGATTCAGACAAGAGGGGCCCTTTTCCTGGATGCTGTGCTGTAGAGGAAACAGCATATCACA
Organism: Mirza zaza; assembly: GCA_008750895.1. Lineage (NCBI taxonomy): Eukaryota > Metazoa > Chordata > Mammalia > Primates > Cheirogaleidae > Mirza > Mirza zaza. The sequence continues at coordinate 36,433 of VSMD01081241.1, read as the reverse complement.
AACACGTACACATTAAAAATTGGTGAGGAACACACGATTTCTCTGTCATTCAGGATCTGGTGGTCAGCATTGGAATGGTCAACTCGTAACCCCAAAGATGGACTCTCATAGCTAACACTGTTCAAGCCTCAGGGAAACATATCTCCATGTCTCTTCTCCATGGCTCTTCCCTTAAGGATTCCCCAAACAAAAGGCAACCTCTGACTGCCATGAAAAGTTCTGAGTTGTGTCATTAACTACGTAAGAGGGAAACACTGCTTCCTTCACATTGCAGAGGAATGCCAGTGGGCAGGTGTTTAGGGAAGGGGGAAGGAAAATTAATAAGCTCACTTTTATGGGCCGAACAGTGTGTCCCTCCCAAATTTATATGTTCAGGCCCTAACCCCCAGTACCTCAGAATGTGACTGTATTTGGAGAAAGGGTTTTTTTAAAAGGTAATTAAGTTAAAATGAGATCATTTGGGTGGGACTTACTCCAATAAGACTGGTGTTTTTATATGAGGAGGAGATCTGGACACGGACACACATAGAGGGACGGAAGGCCAGGTGAAGACTCAGGGCAAAGAGCCATCCACAAGCCGAGGAAAGAGGCCTCAGAAGAGAACAACTCTGTCAACACCTTGATTTTGCACTTCTAGCCTTCAGAACTGTAAGGAAATGCATTTCTGTGTTTTAAACCACCCAGTCTGTGGGACTTTGGTATGGCAGCCTTAGGAAACTAATATACTTGCCAAAGTTCTTCCTCTCAGAGAGCATAACAAAATATTGGTTCCCAGTAGTGCCATTTTCTGGTTTCTCTTTGTATTCCAATTTATGGTTCCTAGTAGCAGCCTCCCATTCTGGCCCTGGTCCTGCTTCGGCTGTGCTTTTCCCCGCAGGCCTACTTGTGCACAGGGCCCAGGTGTGCCTACCTGAAGCCCACGTCTGCTCCTGTTCCGGACTTCCCTGTCCCGATAGCCCTGGACCTATTACAAGGGATGGTGCTGGCCTCTCCCCTGAATCCTTCCTCCTGAAGATGGACTATGCACACCCATAAGCCTGAGACATGGCCCACAGTAGCTGTTTGTGGGTGATATGCTCAGAGCTTAGGCACGTAGACTGGGGTGTCCATATGCAAGTATGCAAGACCACACGTGACATGGACAGAGCTGGAGGTGGCAAGAGAAGGGGGGTGAAGTGTGGGGCTGGGGGTCAGGAGCTGGAGGCCAGCTTCACTTATACTAAGACGTTTTGATGTGGTTCTCTGAGAAGCCAGGGAGTTCTAAATTGGAACCTAAACTTCCAGATCATTAAGAAGGTATATTTGTCAAAATCAGGGAATAGAACATATTTTATTTTGTTTTTTGCTAATATGATTTATAACTTTTATATATTTAGACACATGATCTGTGGGGCTTCCCATCTTGCTTCAGGCCCCACAAATATTGGGAGCAGGCTTGGTGGTTCTAGAGGAACTCCGGAATTAGTGTAGTATTTTCCACAGTCGCACGTGGAGACTAAGGAACATTTTGCAATATTAAACAATTTATATTACTCTTCAATTTGTATGTATATAGGTCTGGACATAACATGTGAAGCATGATATCAATTTTAATGTCAGCAATGAAGAAGATTTTAAAATTAAAGTAGCAAATAATTGTGTTTTTATAAACATTTAATACGATTTCATTATAATTTTTTTAAAACAACGAAAATTTTGGCTTGTTTAAATAATTTGATTTAAATTCTTATTAGATTTGAATTATAATTTGCATTTGCTTTTACTCTTCATTGATTATTTTATATATTTCAAAAGAAGAATACATTTTTAACCATACATAAAATTTTATTTCCCTTATTATGATTTGTATTTTTGACAAGAATACATTACATTTTGTACATTTTGATTATATGTAAATTTTCTGTTTTATTCCTATAGAATAAGCAAAAATTGAGATTATAATAGAAACAGAAAGTGCAACAGTGGAGTGCAGAAGGGTTATAAAAGGGAAAAAAGAAATAGAAAATCTTCAAAGAGGCAATCTGCTTAAATTTTTAAGAACTGGAAACAGTAATAGTGAACAAATTTTTATTGAGCATGTCAATACAATATTTGAATGAGGCCTTACAAGTTCTTTATTTGATGAAGATTTAATTATTGATCAAAACAACGAAAATGAACGAGAAAATTATTCTCATCAAATCCACAGCTTGGGAGGAAGTCAGATGAAATCCCTGCAAGTTCACATTCCTTATAAATGAGGAGTTAATTACTGATGGGAACAACGAGAACTTCTGTGGTCCTCCCCTGACACTTGAATCCTTACAGACCTCTGTCCCAAGCCCCTTTCCCCAAGCTGTCCCACGTGCTGCTGCTAGAGTGGGTTAACAGAACCCCGTCCAGGGAAAAGCCCTTCAGCAACTTGCCAACACCCAGAGCAGAGTTGCCCAAGGCATGTCCAAGGAGCACTGACCACGTGTGGGTGGTCACACTGGGAAGTGAAAGGTTCCGTGGCCACACAAGTTTGAGAAACAGGAGGTACAACCATTCATTATATTTCTGGCAAACTTCTCAAAGACTTTAACATATTAATCCCGTGTTTGAATCTCCAGGAGGGTTATATAATAGGAAGATCTCCCAGCCAATCTCACAGAACAGTTAGAACTGATGTTCTTGGAAAAGCTGATCCAGGGCTTCATTCCCCAGTGTGGGAGCCACTAGCCACAGGTGGCTGTCGAGCACCTGAAATATGACTAGTCTAAATTAAGGCACATTCTAAGGATAGTGCACCCTGTATTTCAAAGGCAGCACACAGACAAAAAAAGAACGGAAAGGATCTCAATAATAACTTTTATTTAATGTATTGAATATACTTTGAAATGATATTATTTGGATATAGTGGGTGAAATAAAATGTATTGCTGAAATTAATTTTACCTGTTTCATTTTACTTTTTTAATGAGGTTACTACAAAAGTGAACATTCTGTCTGTGGTTTGCATTATATTCTAGAACTAAAGGACTACATGTGCATAAGACCATCCAGAATCTGGTATCTGCCTATCTCTCCAGCCCTCTCTCAATACTATCTCACTTTGGGCTCCAATTTCTCCAAACTGCTTGAAGAAACCCCTCTCTATCTCTACCAGCCACTACCACCATTGGGCAAACAGCCTGACACCTCTTTTCTTTGCTCATTGCAACTCCTGGAATGACATTTGGGCCAAGTCTTATGCAGCCTTTGCGTAGTAACCATCAATCACTCACACAGGAAACATATCTGGAAATCCAGGCACACCTATCCCCTGGCCTGATTAGGTGCCCTTCCTCTATGGATGTATAATTTCCTGTGTACACCTTTGATCTGAACTCGCTCCATGGTTGTGTAAGCATCTGCTTGGGTATCTGTCTTCCAGTACAGTGGGAGCCTCTTGAGAGCAGAGATAGGTGTTATCTATTTGTATAGTTTGAGCACCTGTCACAGTGCCTGGTGTATCAGCCCCTCCATAAATGTTTAGTGGATGAGTGAATGAATCAAGCCGTGAAGCAGACATGGCTTCTTCCTTAAAGCAGCCTACTCTAGAAGAGTAGGCAGATATGTAAACACATAGTATGTGTTGCTTTAAATTATGTTATACATGATACTGAGTGTCACATGGAAACTGAGATCAGAGAACCTAAGAGGGCCGGTTGTGTATGCGTAGGACCCATGCTGTTGCACATGCCCTGCACTCGGAAGGGCCTAGTGCTTAGTATAATGCTCTGTGGTCACTGCCTTGAAATGCTTAATAATTTTTCAACAAGCAGCTGCACATTTTCATTTTGCTCTGGGCCCTACAAATTATGTAGCTGACCCTGCATGAACCCACGTGGGGCTAGGATAGGATTGGACAGTGTTAGAATGTTTTCCCCCTTTGGTGTTGGTTAAGAAGAAAGAGGTGAGGAGATTACAGAGCAGAAGAAGGGACACTGGGAAGAGGCTACAGGGTAGCCCATGTAAGGTGAAGCCAGCAGGAGCTAAGAACCTGCGGTGGGATAGAAAAGCGAACCTAAGGATAGAAAAGTGAACCTAAGGAGGACAACTCCATGGGATGGGCAACCCATAGGATGTGGGAGCTCAGGGAGGGAGAGAGGTCAGGATGACTCCCAGATTCCAGTGAATCAAAGTGGTTTTTTTCCTATGTACAGATTTTTCTTTGTGTACTTTGTTGCCAATGAAGGATGAACAAATTCCAAGTATCTAAATGATTACTTTTTATTCTTGAGCTATTGTGTCATCCAAACATGATCTTTGTGTTGTCTCTAGAACTTGAATGTTTCTATTAATGGGAATTTTGCCATGATCTTTCAGAGGACAGTCTGCTTCTTGCTTTCTTGGCAGAGTTGTTGGAATGGCAACAGCAGACCTCAGCTTCCTGGTGTAGAGTGAATGTCTAGCAGGTGCCCTCTGCTTCCTTAACACCTCACGACAGCATCCCATCCCAGAGATCACTTTCCCATATTTGGAGACAAGAAAACGATGACTCAGGTTAAGTAAGAGCTAAAAAGTAGAAAAGTTCCAAAACTAAAAAGTAGAAAAGTAGTAAGTAGAAAAGTTTCAAAGAAGTTTTCCAACTTTATGATCTTCTGTACTTTTTCCATTAAATGACACTCGCCTTAAGGGGCTAAACAAGAAAAATTGAACAAACATTGAATATCAGCTTCACCTAAATATTTCTGAGCTTTATTCCTTTGCTCATCATTTTTATGGTCATAGTCTTATGAATATAAAAAGAATATAAACAGTAAGCAACATGAGTAAGAGAGAGTAATGGCAAGAGTAGAAGGGTTTATAGCATTTTTTAAATGGCTACTGAGGCAGGGACAGCTTGGGCAGGATGATACCAATGTGGCTGTGGAAAAGTCATGGAGAATGGCAGCTGTACAAGAGTAAAGGTGAGTGTACCTGCTTAATCTCTCTTGTCATATCACCTTTCCCTATTCTCCTTCTTCATAGCATTTAGGCCTTTTCATAGCACCATCTGAGATTCTTCTACTTATGATTATTATGTACCAATTATATCTAGTTCCTGAATTAGATAATCAACTCCTTTGGGCAAGAATCATGGTGTTTTGTTCAATGCTGTATCCCCAAAGCCTAAGAAAACACTGGGGCATAGTAATCACTCAATAAATATTTGTTGAATGAATGAATATAATCAAAAAGCCAGGTAATCAGAGGGAAATAACTTGTAAGCACCACAGAATAAACAAAAATCTTGCTGAATTTAATTGCTTTACTTACCAACTTTGGATATGGAAGCCTGTGTATATCTAATACTTGAGGGGTAATTTTGCCACTTGTTTTCCTACAGCTAATGCCAGGAATCCTAAAAACACAAAACAAAGTCTTTATAAGCCCTAGAAGATATCCAAGTAATCTTAGGGGGAAAAATTACAAAGATTACTGCATTATAAATCACTAAAAAGGAACCTTATAAAAGCACATTATATTTTACTGTTAGGCCAATGTTAACTAAATTATCAGAGAATTCTTAAGTTGTGTGAGAACCCTCATTTTATAGAAGGAAATTGTTAACTATTAACAATCTATGCTTTGGCTCAAAATTCCAGAGCCAGTCAATCTGGAAACAAGACTATTTTTGTTTATAGACAGTGAGCCTTGACTCTCTGAACTTCTTCAGTCTTTTATCTCTTTGTGTATCCTTTTGGATACTATGTAGTTTTTACCAAATATTAGAGTTATTTTTATACATTAGAGTCTGAAAAGCTCAGAATTGTGCCTTTCATATATAAATAACCTTTTGAATGAAAGGATGAATGCGAGTGAATAAAGAAGTAGATTCCGGCCGGGCGCGGTGGCTCAAGCCTGTAATCCTAGCTCTCTGGGAGGCCGAGGTGGGCGGATCGTTTGAGCTCAGGAGTTCGAGACCAGCCTAAGCAAGAGCGAGACCCCATCTCTACTATAAAAATAGAAAGAAATTAATTGGCCAACTAATATATATAGAAAAAAAAAAAAAAATTAGCCGGGCATGGTGGCGCATGCCTGTAGTCCCAGCTACTCGGGAGGCTGAGGCAGCAGGATTGCTTGAGCCCAGGAGTTGGAGGTTGCTGTGAGCTAGGCTGATGCCGCGGCACTCACTCTAGCCTGGGCAATAAAGTGAGATTCTGTCTCAAAAAAAAAAAAAAAAAAAGTAGATTCCAAGTTCTAAACAGTCCATTTACAAAGAGTTTTTCAGAGCATCATGTTATGAGTTGGGAACTTTCTATATTCATATTTAATAAACAATATCTATAAACCATCATTTCATGCTAACTTTCCTCCAACTCATCAGTATTTAAAACTTTTGCTTCTTAGGAATTCTTTCTTATATGAAACTATGTCTTCTCAAACTTTCAGTTGGCAATTCTTCAAACAAAGAAACAATTGGTACCTATAGCTGTTGTCAAATTCTCTTTTTTCCTAAATTGTGCTTTGCCATATAATACAGTTATTCCTTCCTGCAAAGGTTGTCTTATATGGATTCTCTCTTTTCCTTCAGAGATACTGAACCTCAAATATCCATCCTTCATAGCTTTGGCTTATAGATTTTGCATACACTTTCACTTGTATTTTATAGTCAGAAGAGAAATTATTAATGCACGGACATGACTGTGCAAGCCAGCCCAGCACTTCTGCCCTGTCTTCCCCAAACATGGCCATAAACTTGTCTGCCCACTTATTCTCAGTTCCCTCTTCCTGCACCCTCCCAACACCAAAAGTGACAGCCCTGCTAGAAAAATGCCAACCCTATTTTCATCTGAATGCCCTGGGTTTGTCGCAGGCAGCTAGACAACTGCCTCACTGGTTGACTCACCTCAAAAGGCACTTCCCAACTCATGATGGTCATCACAATCTAATTTATAGACCATGGAACGTTCTGTCCATCTGGCTAGAAAAGTGACTAATATTGTCAGGTTTTTTTTTTTCTTTTCCCCACAAAAACAAACATCCCATCTTTTCCATATTGAAATGGAATGTGAGACATCAGTTGCTGACAGCTTTCGCCACTGCAATGGAGGGACTTTTCCTCTGGCAAGACACTGAGGTCATGATGAAGAAGTGTTAAGTAATAGCTATTTGTGTTTCTGTTTTGTTTTGTTTTTACAGCACTTGGAGATCGTACTGCCTCAGGGTTTATCTGTATGGAATTCTAAGCATAACTGGGAAATGAGTTCAAAATCCTACGTAAAAATCTGGCTTTTCTTTGACCGACAATGCAGCGGAATGAGGAAGTGGGAGGTAAAGACAGGGAGAGAAAATACATTTTCTCTGTTGCAAAGTAACCATCTGGTTCCATCAAAGTTACAGAACAAATTTACTAGCTATTCTATGTTAAAAAGTAGCCTTAGATTTCTTACTCACTATGATATTGGACACACATTATTGTAACAATTCCATTTTTTTTAAAAAAAAAAGGAGAAAATCATGTTATCACATCACTCTAGAAAATCTACTTTGATTTTCCCTAGATTAAGTACTTGGATCTCTTTTACATTGTTATTAGATAAAACTAATATATGTCTGCGTTATGCTATTTTTTCCTTCTATTTATTTAGGACAAGACAACATGACAGCCTATAAAGGATATGAAACATCATGATAAAAAAAATTACCTACTGAACCCCCCTTGGCTAAGAGCTATACAAGGTGCACTGAAGATAGAGCAATCCTCGTCTTTTGGGACTTTACATTTTAGTGTCAGATCCAGAAGAGATGAATGGAAAAAAATGTTGAAGAAAGAGTAGTTGCTGTGAATCCCCATGACACATCCATCTTTAAATGAGAACAACATAAGCAATGTGAAAACTGAATTCCACACATAACTCTCAGAGCCAATTTATTTGCTGACTCCAGGAAAGAGAAACTAAGATATCATTGTCATCTCCACACAATTATCACTGGGAAGAGTAGATTTTTTGATCCAAGAAAAAGGGAAGAAACAACTTTCTTATCTTGAAGATGAGATCCTTCCCTTTTAACATTTCTGCAGGTTTTTCCTGCTAAGGATGGAACATCCAAAAGCCAAAGGGCAGCCCAATTCAGATGCAGCAGAAGACAATGATAACAACCATAATATGAACAACAGCAGCTGTAATGTATTGAGAGCTTCTATTGCAATAGGCTCCACATAAGCATATTTACATATGTCATCTCACTCAAACTTCACAACAATCCTGGAAGAAATATGTCCTGATGCCCTTTGTACAGATGAGGACAAAGAACAAAGGAGCAGAGGAGTTAAGTAAAATGACCCAGATCACGTCCAAACCATGGCTGGGCAGGATTTGCACCCAGGTGTATCCAGCTAAAAAGCCCATTGTTTTTCTTTATAGCAGAAGAAGAGAACTGGTTACTCTTTTGCTCTGTGATGGGCAATTTCTCTATGGAGGAGATACCAGTGTTCTTTTGAAGCTCCCCTACAGAGAAAGGGAGGGTGAGGGAGGGAAGGAGAATGTGGAAAGAGTCAGTGAGGGTCAGGAATGATTTCCCAAGGCTGAGCCACTTATCCATTCATTTAATCAAACGAAAGTTTATATTTAGGGCCAAATAGGTGCTGGGTACAGAAGACACACAGTGTGAAAGAGATGCATTGTGCTACCCAGGCAGCTTGCGTCTCACAGGGAAAACAGACCAAGAAGACGGCATGTCAAATAAGGAAACAAATAGGGAGCCCCAGAACAGGGCATAGTGGGGGGTGCAGCCCAGTTTGAATACCATTGTTGCTATTCACCTTCCAGCTCTCTCTAAGGCAGTGACACATAAGCTGAGCCTGGGAGATGCAGAGGAGCAGGTGGCATGCAGAGCACAGGGAAGAGCGAGCTGATGGAGGAGACTTACCAGAGGCCCTGAAGGTCGAGAGCATCCAAGGCATCACCAGCTGGTTGGAACCAGCTGCAGCCTCATTAGCAAGCCTTCAACAGGCATCTGGTCCTTCTCCTCCAAGGGCTGGGGCTCACGTGCTGCCCTTGGCTGAGGTCTGACACAGACCCTTGGAGCTTCCATTGTAGCCCTGGGATGGAGGCCCTTAGCCCCAATGCCCTCTCCCTGGGGCAAAGGTCCTGGTGCCACTACTCAGGGCTGTTTCCTTCTATCAGTAGACATTTGTCTCTCATACTCACTTTCCTCCCCCTCCTCTTCCACATAAACAAAAGGGTACACAATACCTTTCCTTTTGTTCTTTAAGAGCTCAGCCAACATCTAATATGTACGCATTCAGACTTTGTACCCTGGTGCCAGACTGCTTGGATTATATCTCAGCTACTGACCTCTACATCTCAGTCTACTAACTGTCTCTGCGACCTTGGGCAAGTTGCTTAACCACTCTGTGCCCCAGTTTAATCATTTATAAAATGACTTTCCACTCTTTAGGTTTTCTGGAGAAATTAGATGTGTAAATACATATAAAACATTTAGAGAACTGTGCCTGGCAACTTAAAAATGTTTGTTATTGTTCTCATGTTTGTTGTTGCTGTCATTATATGCCAGTTACCTAGACTAAGCAGAGGACGGAACAAGACAAATCAAACACAGTCTCTAGCTAATGTTCTCAGACTAGCAGGGAAGATGAGCTGCAACTCAATTGTTCCTAATGCATGTGACAAATGCTACAGTGAAGGTGTACAAAGCCATGGAAGCACAGTTAGATATGTTAAAAGGATGAGTTGAACTTTTCCAGGTGAACTGGGGGGAAGGAGAAACAAGAAGCAGAGAAAGATTTCCAGGCGGCAAGAAAGCCCCATGCAAAGACAGAGAGGTATGAAGTAGCAAGATCTGGGGTAGCTGAAGGAAGCATGTGGTCTTAGTGAAGGAAAAGGTGGAGGTGAGGTGGTGTCCAGATTCCTAGGACAAGCAGAGTCTGGGGCACCCCCAAAGTGAAGGAAAGCTATCAATCTCTGAGCAGGTAAGAAGCAAGATGTGCTTCTGAGCTTGGAGACGGGTATCTAAGGGCAGGCATGGAGTGGACAACTCATTAGCTCTGCGTCGATTAGCTGCATTGTATCTTAAATAAGTTGTTATGGCCTGGCCCGGCCTGGGGATGTCCTCGCCAATTATAATGTTGCTGCTATTTGAAATATATATTATTAATTCCAAACATCCTACGGGCAAACAAACTTTTAGAAAATAACTTGTTCATAAAATCAGGCTCTCTGGCAGTGAACCTCCAGATTTTAATGAAAAAACAAAAATAGAAACAATAAACACAATCTCTGAAGGATCGAGAAGAACAAACAAAGCAACACTGTTTTATTCTGAAGAGACCAAAAGGTTAATCAGAAACCTTGCCCTAAAATTTGTCATTTAGATTCCTTCCCATCTGTCATCCTCAGAATCGTGAAGTTAGTGAGGTACAGTCATTTGTTCTGAGCGCTGTTCTTGCAACGTGTATTGATGGAGACCGTGTGCTAGGCGTCATGCTCAGCCCTTTGTGCATGTCATTTAGTTGTTACAACCCCCTGAAGTAGGTATTTTCCTACAAGTTTCCGGATGAGGAAATTGAGGCTCAGAGGGTTAACTGATTTTACCAGGGACACACAGATGGCAAGTGGCAGAACCAGAGGTAGAACTCACCTCTGTCTGGGTCCAAAGTCAGTGCACTGCACCACTTCCCTGTATGGCTCTGTGGATCAATCAACATTTAAACCATTTTTATCTGGTCTCCAGCCTTTAAAAATCAGTCTCTTTTAATTGAGCGACTGGTTCCGGTAACAGGTACATTGAATCTATGCTATTTGTCCAAACTGCTCCCATCCCTTCCCCACCGATCTTGTTCAAGTACTCAAGCGCAACAATTATTTTCTGCGTGCTTTTCAAGTGTATAATTTCACATGTTCAAAATCTCACAATACCACTGAGCAGTAAGTAAATATTAACATCCATTAGTGATGAATTGGTAAACTGAGCTAGAAACAGGATGAATGGCAAGTTCTGGGATGTAGCAGCGGTGGGAATTGTCTCAGCACAACAGCAATGGACCCAAATGGACGCATGGATCCATAGTAAGAAATCACCTACGTGCAGTGGCCCCCACGATGTCGGGACCTCAGGGTGCTTGCCTGGTTTCCGGCCTCCATTCTTCTCTTCTGCCTTTTACCACCGAATCCTAAATACATAGTCATGTGGATGACTCAGTTTTGTACTAACTGATTCACAGTCTCTTCCTGGGAGTCATTTGGTAACAAATATCAGAATCACGAATAATGTGTTTTCTAAGTCAAAACAACATGCTGTATCCAATTAGTCTTGGCTAAGTCCCGGTGAAGGAATTCCATCCATCCTGACTCTGGATGACACAGTGGTGACATCAGGGCAAAGACAGACCCTTCAGAGAAAAGGAATGGATGGAGGGACAGACTAAGCACCGGTGCCCATTCCTGGGGCCTTCCTCTGAGACGGTCCTTGAGCAGGCCTTGTTTGAAGAAGCCAAGCAAGACCTTGAGGCTGCAGAGGGCAGGAAAAGATAGCATTCCCAGTCAGACATAGTGGAAAGGGAAGAGAGTTATACCAACAAGAAGTCCCAGGCTTCCCTGGTATGTGTCAAATGCTGTCTAGTCTTTAAGCAGGGAACCATTGGCTTTGGGGACATTATTTTGTAAGCATTCATCTTGTGAGGAATCTGCCTTTCCCTTAGAACTGGAAAAGAGTTAGATGTCCTCACTGAGTGGATGAGCAGACCCTGCCCCAGATTGCACCCTTGTCCAACCACCCGAGTGGCTGAGACAATGCCAGCACTGAGGGTCTCGATTCAACCACGCGCCAGGACCTCTCCCCTCCACGTCACAGCACAAGAGGGGGTGGGGGTGAAAATGGGGTCGTGACACCTGTATCCATCTGCTTTCCCTTCCAACAACACCTACCCAGGCAGAATATAACGTAGAACTAAAGGTTATACGGGCAGCATAATAGCAAATGCAATACCTTAGAGACAAAGGAAGGAGCAGGTGACAGCAGGTGCTGGAAACCGAAGACACTGGAAAGCCCACAGCACGAACACATAATGATCATGTAGGCGTCCGCTTTATCTCTGCTATGGAACATTGTGAGAAAATGTTAATAAAAGGGTTTGTGTACACAGTGATGAAAAAGAGACTTATTTTTCCCAACAAACTGAAGCAAATTGGAGGAGGGGGTGGGGTTTACTTTTCAGTCAGAATCTTGAAAATACGTTAAAATGTGTAAATGTTAACTGTTCTCTTCATAAATTCATAAATAAGAGGGAGTGAAAAAAATAAAGTTTGCATCATAACAAACATCTCTGAGTAAAGTTAGCTTATGGAGGGTGGTGTTCTTGTTATTTAGCTAATACCACGATTGACTTCAATCCTGTAAGGTAAGTCTTACATTGTAAGACTAAAGATAGTTTGTGCAATGAGTCTCCTTTTTTTATTATGTTTTTAAGAGTAACTAGTTTCCATTCTTAGATCCCTGACTCTTAGGGATAGGTAATATGCCATTTATTTTATTTAGTATTTTTATATGTTTTTAATTTAATTTAATGAATCTTTATTTTAAATGTGTTTATCTAGTGCACAGAGATTTGTTTTTAAGGTTCCACACTGAAAATTTAGGAGACTTAAACGTAAATTCCAGATTCTGGCTTGTTGAGAAAAACTAGAAAAATCAAGAAATTTGGGGCCTACATTCCTAAAGATCAATGAATCAACTGTGGTCAAGAGAAGCTGGTCCTCCAGACGGGGGAAGCATTCACAGAACCTTGGGTCCCTTCTTCCCTTTATGGTCCTAAGTCTTCCTCCCCACCCACCCACACCTCTTTTCTCGCATGTGCGTTCCCTGCCCTCCCTCTGAAGACATTTGAACCTGTTCTAAATCCTTTTTCTTCCTTCCATCGAGAAAGTTCTGTTAGATCATTTTTTCTTAGCCCTTCTCTTCTTGCTAAATTTAAACCTTAGGCTCAAAGGTCACAGACAGACAGAAGGAACTTTGCTGAATAACTTGTGTTTGAACTTCTACAACAATTACTTTGGTTTTTTTAAGGTGCCCATGTCATGTTTAGCAGTTAAATATTCAGTGTTGCAAAAAAAAAAAAGGCAGCTTAACAATCTCTCTTCTTCAACTCTTTGTTTTTGTACTTATCTTAGAAAAGTAAAAGATATATAGCACTTTTCATCTAAGAATGTTAAAATAATTTGTAAGCGTCAACTAAACTATTTTGAGATATAACTGATGGCATAGGTTTCACAAATACTACTATTTACACTGAAGAATGACACTGCCTATGAGCCACATGCATGAGCGTATTTGGTAAATAACCATCAACTGTTGATATTGAGATAAAGCCAGTGACTGACCAGCAAAGATGGGAGTGAGTGGCAGCTACCAGAAGAAGGAAGCAAGGCTTAGTCCATGCCAGGTTTGCTTGCTTTTTCCTGTAGACCCTGAGAAATATACAGGTCCTTCCCTCAATTCTATGCTGGTGATTGTTCCAAGATTAAAGGACGTGTTGAACATGGAAAGCAGGACTTACTTCCCCAAAACTCTGCAACTCGGAGCCAACCACCTGCTGCAGCTTCTCAGAAGCACATGATGGGAAGTTCTCCCTCTCCTCCGAGGTGCTGAAGACTCCTAGGATGAATAGAAACATGAAACCTGGTGGGGCTTCCTGGTTCTCCAGGTAAGTGTCCTTTCTCTTTAGTCTACTTCACTGATTGGGAGCAAACCTACCATGGTTTTGAACCTCAACTCTGCAGCCTATTTGCCATATTAACAGAATAGAAGAGGAGAGTAAGAAGAGGAGAGTAGCATTTTCCTGGGATAGTGACTGGAAGGTCTGTGTAGCACTGCCAACTTGTGTGTGCCCCTCCAGCTCCATGCTTTACACTCTGCCCTGGGAGGTTGAGCCATCTGAACCCATCGACAGACTCTGTTGGCACCAGACTTCCTATAAGCCATGCCCACGGAGGCACCAGTGAAACAGCAGGTGTGGGAGGAGAGGGAGACTCAGAATTTTACTCTCTAAGCTCCCTCCCTGCCAGACTGGTGTGGGTTGGCTCCCTCCCCATGGTCTGACTTATTTAAACAGCTACACTTGCTGGGATCCCACTCTTCCTAGCCCTGGGGTACTATGCCATTCTTTGTGGAGTCCTTAAACCCTATCCATACTTTGTAAATAGTTCCTTTGTTGAACTCTCCTCAAATGACCCAGTAGAAATGTGGCATCTCTTTCCCTCCAGCACTCTAAATGATACATATGTGAAACACCTGGCTGTATACTAGAAGCTCAGTAAATGGTGACAATGTTTACTGACTCTGAAATTATGGTTAGCTTACTAATGTTGTGTTTTAAGCAGCCCTGTTTCTTGTTTGGAAAAGGAAATATCCTGCAAAAATGTGATTCTGAATTTATATCTACAAAATGGTTCGGAAGTGGAATTCATGAATGAATTCAGCCAAATACCTGCTATATAAAAATGACTTTCATTAGGCTAGATATGGCCTCATAAACTCAAATAGAATTTGGGAAAATCAGAGGCCTTGGGACCATGAATCAGTCTTGCTTCCTAGAGGATAGGTGCAGCTTGAGCTTCTGAAAAAAGAAATTTTATTCAACCAATCAGTTGGCAGAGTTTTGGTGATTCTCAAAGTGCAGGGTCCAGGGTCATCTGGGAACATGTTAGAAATGCAAATTCTCTGGCCCCACCCTTGGGCCTGCAGAGTCAAAAATTCAGGGGTTCCAGCTCAGCAAACAGTGCTTTAGCAGGCCCACCAGGGGATTCTGAAGCATGCTAACATTTCATGACTAGTCCTGAGTGGTTACTGGAAGTAAACAAAAGCCAGCATTCAGAAGTGTAGATAAGCATTGCCTTGGATAACCTAACAAGCAGTAAAGAAGTCAAGAGCAGGGGATTTCATAAACAAAGAGGTTTGCTTTGGGAAACTCTATCATTAGGGAATAGGAACAGGACCTCTAGCTGTGTTTCAGAGCAAAACTCCAATCCCTGCAGTGGATGGGGAGAGCAGGTACAGGCAGGAGAGCACCCTGATATTACAGGGGCTGAGGGCTAAGTGGACTAGGAAGCAGGAGCGTGATGCACTGGAAATAAGAGATGCTGGACCCTTAGGAGGACTGGGACTTTCATCTGCCTGAGTGTCTGAAATAGCCACAGCCCGGTATCAGAGCTGGAACTTAGAATATGACTGGAGAAACATTTTGAGTGGCTCAATGTTTGGGAATGAATGTTTGACCAGAGTTTTTTAAGTCCCCTGTGCCTCAAATTAGGACTGGTCTTAAGGGCCACTGTGTAGCTGTTTCTTCTGGTGACAACCAAACATTTTGGCTGTGGGGAGGTGGTGGGTGCAATGGTCCAATCTTCAAACAGGGCCTGACCACCACCCCTTCACACTGGACACTCACTGGCCCATTGGCTTTCTGATTCATTGCATTCTTTTTCAAACTATCTTATGTATGTAGACCTATGGTCTTTCAGTCCTCAGTGTGTGGCAGTGCTATGGTTTGAATGTGTCCCCCAAAAGTTCATGTGCTGGAAGCTTAATCATAACTGTAACAATGTTAAAAGGTGGGGCCTTTAAGAGGCCATTGGGTCATGAGGGCAGAGCCCTTATGAATGTATTAATGCCCTTAACGCAGTGGGGAGTTAGTTCTCATGGGAGTCAGTGTTCTCTTTTGCACGTGCTCACTTGTCCTTTCACTTCTCTGCCATGTTATGATGCAGCATGAAAGCTCTTGGCAGATGTTGACACCATGCCCTTGCACTTGCCCTTGTACTTCCCAGCCTCCAGAGTCATTAGTCAAATAAACATCTTTTCTTTATAAATTATTCAGTCTCAGGTATTCTTTTATAGCAACAGAAAATGGAATAAGACATGCAAAGTAATGCATTGAGGTATTACTTTATGTTTTGTTCTCTGTGCTTTCTCCTTGCCTTGTTTCTAGAAGTTAGCCAAGCTTCTGGTATGTTCTGCCTCTGCAGGGTTGTGATCAGAAGCTGCTGAAAGGCAATATCTCTGGCTGATATTCAAGAAAGCTGAAGATCATTGCAGAGCAGAGAAATGAAGAGTGGAGGCAGTGGGCAGTGTCTTCATGGACAAAAAAAAAAGGAAGGGGAGAGAAATGCCCCCAGGCTGAGAATGTCACAGAGTCAAGGAACCCATGGCAGTGCTACCCAAGGTGGAAGGATCCCAAGGAGAAGGCCCAAGGTACACTCAATGACCTCTGCCCCATCAGGCCTTATCATTCCCAACCTCTTGAGAGAGTCCTCCCAAATATGGTCAGAAAGCATACCCCTGGAACTGAAGGACACTTCATTCTGAGGCAATAGAAGCCTCAGGTAAACCACTGCCTCCTCAAATGAATAATAACGACCTGTTAAAAAGTTGGAATCATGAGGACCAACCCAGACCATCTGCTTCAGTAGTACCTCTGGGGAGGGGCTCAGGTATCCATCCTATACCAGATGTTTCCTAAGCAGGTGGTTTCTAGGACTCCATTCAGAAACATGGAAAAGGTGAAGAAAAATCTATTTCTGTTCTACTCATACCCACAGGAGGATATTTGCCTTGTAACTAAGTATGATAGAAACTATCTTTCTAAAAATAAGTAATCCTAGTTCTTTGCCTCTTAAGGTCCAGCAATTCACCTCTCTAGGAGCAGAGCTGAGAAAACTTGTCATTCTTAGAACCCATAATTTCCTCTCTCCACCTTTTATTATGAAAAACTTTATAGCTGGTGAAAATTAAAGTAGGTCTATCAGTTTCACAGTCCATGCCAACCATCCATCAGTGACAACATCCTGATGAATAATGCTACTATTCCAACTGCACTAGAAATTTTTCTCAAAGCAACCAGGTATGGTGGCTCATGTCTGTAATCCCAGCTCTTTGGTAGGCCAAGGTGGGAGGATCACTTGAGACCAGAAATTTAAGACCAGCCTGGGCATGATAGTGAGACCTCCATCTCTACAAAGAGTTTTAAAAATTGGCCAGATGTGGTGGCATGAGCTTGTAGCCATTCGTGAGGCTGAGGTAGGAGGATCACTTGATTACAGGAGTTTGAGGCTGAAGTGAGCTATGATGATGCCACTGCACTTCATCATAGGTGACAGAAGAAGACTCTGTCTTAAAAAAAAAAAAAAGAAAGAAAGAAAGAAATTCTCCCTCAAAGTGAATTTCTACTGTGAACTCTTGAAAATATAATTATTAAATGGGGACAGTATTTGGGTGACTCAGTTCTGAATATGCCACTTTGCTTACCCAATGTGAATCCACACCTCATTTCCACCAGGGATGCTTGGTGTATAATCTAAATACAGTCACTATCTGGTTTTGTGGTTGTACCATCTTTACATAAGAATATTTGTATCTATAGTAGAGGTCATAATAGTATACTCAACTCTATAGGTTACTTCACAGGCCTGTCAGGATCCATGAACCTCTAGGCTAAAGGGGTAGAAATACTGATGGTCTATAACAGGAGTTGACAAACTAGAGCCAGAGGACCAGATCTGGTTGGCTGACCATTTTTGTATGGCCTGTGAACTAAGAATGGTTTTTATATTTTTTAATTGTTAAGAAAAAATCAAAAGAAAAATACCCCATGAACCTAAAAATTACATGAAATTAAAATGTCTTCATCCATAAATAAAGTATTATAGGGACACATCCATCCTCATTCATTTATGAGTTTATTGTCTACAGCTGCTTTCCCACTACAACAGCACAGTTGAATAGTTTGAGAGTTGTGACAGTTTTGGCTTTGCACAAAACTTGCAAGGCCAAAAATATATTGACTATATGGCTCTTTACAGAAAAAATTTGCCAACCCCTGATCTATAAATTTGGAGTTTTCATCATTTAAAGCTTCTGATGAGTATAAGAGAACCATAGGAAGTTTAATAAAGACATTTGGGAGGTTTGGCATTTTATTTAGAGTGAGCATAGTAGAATTTGTGCATAGAAGGGCACTATGTAGATTAGGGAGATTCCTCCTTTTTTGAGGATTAAAATTTGGTGTGTTTGCTTCCAGTTTTTTTCTATGTATATGTACATCTTACCTAATTGGTATCGCATTCCATATGCACAATCTGGTGTCCATCTTTTATTAATTTAATAATCATGAATGTTTTTCATGTCAATAAAAATTCTTCAAAAACATGTTTAAATGACTCTATGATATGAAAGAAAATATCTTAAGTTCTCTATTAAGACAATATCCACAAAAGACCCATCTGGAAAATTATCTTGTCCATTGGGAGTTTCTTCCTTGGAGTAGGGACCCCGAACAAATACCAACAGAGGTCAGGAATGTAATGACAATGTGAGAAAGGTCAGGTCAAAAAAGTTCTCTTGAAGTACATGGCCTTCTCAGTGTGTATTTCATTTTCTTACTTTTTATGGAGATGTATAAAAAAACTCATGTTTCTCAATAAGAAAAGCAACAGCCTAAGCAAGATGATAAATGGCAACTGAAACCTGAGCTCAGAAACAGGAAGACAATAGGGAGTGATGGGGTCTGTGGTAAATTGGATAGTGTATTTCTCACCTAAAAAAGCATACATGCCATATGAGAATACTCAATATTTCTATGATAGATTGTGCGTGATTAGTATGACTATTATTAACAAGAGTTGGACATAAACATTTTCATAAAATCTCCCTTTTTATAATAAATGCTAGCAACAAATTTTTAAAAAATTAGGCATCATCTTGGCTGAATCTATGGACTAACAATTTGCATCTTCTTGTGATGATTGGTAGTACCAAGTCTCAGACCAAAGGCTACCAAATCCCTGTGTCTAAGATCCCATTAGTGTGACCATCCTGATTTGCCCAAGATTGCCCTTATTTTAGCACCAAAAACCCCATGTCCTGGGGAACGACCTCAGTCCTGGGAAAACCAGGAAGTTTAATCACCTTCAATCCACATTCACCTGACTCTAATATGTTATTTTTAAATTTTGTCTATACATACACATGCACACACACACACTGGCTTTTGTTTTCAAACTTACGACAAATGATTGATTTTTTTTCCTTCTTTTTTACTTTCTTCTCAACAGTTTTGGTTTCAGATAAATAAATCAGAAAGCTGAAAAATTTGGATTGGCCACAGATGTTGCATTCCATTTTTGGATCCATTTCACGCTTCACCTGCAAGTCACATTAACTAGCAAATGGCAAAACCAATAAGGAACTCTATGCACATTAAGAAACTGACACCTGATGATAATAGCATTTTCTTAATAAATCATCTACCTCAGGCAAGGCATTTTTAAAAAAAGATTACAAGAGCAAGAGGATTACTTAACATCTACTACAGGTTGAGCTGAATCAGGAGGATGCTCAACAGTTAATCAGGGTGTCTCCATTGCAATGGAGCCAATGAAATGGTTGAAGAGGCACTAGAATCTGCTCTTCTTATAAAGAGATGCCCTAGTTCAACTGATGATCGTAGTACTATCAATCATTTTTGTGATGGGTACTGTGTCTCGCCTTGCCCAGCACCCACTCCAGGCCGCCATGAGAGTGCCAAGGCTGGACACTACACCTGCCAGCGTGCTTGGTAGTGAGGCTGTATGTGTGATTTGGACACATCCAATTAGATGCACTCACACAGGACTTTTTATTCAGAACCGAGTCACATGGGATAAAAACAAGGTATAAACACTCACTTTGCTGGTGTAGACTGTAGCATAGAGGAGTGAGTTTGCACTTGGCAGCTGAGGTGGCAACTTCTTGATTCTATAACTTCCTGATCAACATAGAGATGACAGCCATCCCTATTGGCCTGGTTCTGCAGTGCAGTTTGGGCTCATTCCTGGCAATTCAGCCTAGACCCATTTCCTCAGGTCTCCCAACAGTTTGGGAATCACCTATACTCCCTGATAAAAACTTTTTTGCTGACACTAGCCAGAGGTGATTCTATCCTCTGCAATAAGAATCTTGATCTATACATTGAATTGCCCAAGTTAAACTTTCTTAAAGCCTATAACTTTAAAACGTATTATGACTAGAGAAGTGGATAGTCCTTCATTGCTTCTGACATTCCCTACAGTCCATGAGAAGAGAAAGAGGACAAAGAAAGAGTTACAAATAGTTGGAAATGGTAAAGCTTATATTGTTGGATCACCAAAGGCCATTCCACATCTGATTTTTTTACCTAAATATTATCAGTTTAATATCTATCTTCCCTCTAAGATGGTAGATTCCATGAGAGCAGGCTCCATATTTGTTTCATTGACACTCTACATGTGATACCTAGCATTCTTCCGACATATAGTAGAAGCCCCATAAACTATGCGTGTCTGTATAAAGTGGTAGAGGTATATCTGTTCAATAATGTTAATTGTTACTATGTATTAAGCAACTACTAAGGGACTAGTCATTCTGCATATATTTTTTCACCCCTCTCTAAAGTAGGTTTTGTTACCTTCATTTTACACGTAAAGAAAGTGAGTCTCAACAAGATCAAATAAGAGTCATGACTGCTGGTTGAGTTTTTATTCAGATTCGAGAATTCTGGTGTCAAAATCCATGAGGCAGTTTGAATCCCAGTCACAGCACCAAAAACAAAACAAAACAATCCATGATGCAGTTTCTATTACATCCCACATGTTCAGTTTTAGGGATTCGGTGCCTTTCGGGGAAACTATGAATCTCCTCACAGTGTCTCGATCATCTAGAAAACCCAGAGTTTCTACAACACCTTGGTCCGTCCACAGGAAATCCTTTCAAAAGTATTCCTGGCATTTGGCTATATCCATGTATGAAAATACTCCTTCATGAAGGATGCTTCTCCTTTCCATTCATAGCATCCTGTCTGGAACTGGGGGAGAAAACTCCACACATGCGCTAGATGATAAGAGGCAGGTTGTCTATAGCCTCAAAATTCCTCCGTGTTTCTGTCAACCAAATTCCGAGGACAGCAACAGTTTCCATGCAGGAATTCTTTCAGAGAAAACTTATTTTACTCAAGGCTTGTTTCCATAGTATAATCATATTCACCTAGGGAGCACTTTTAGACTCACCTTTAAAAAACCCTTTTCAAAGCCAATGCAACACAGAAGGAACTGGGCTGATATTGTCACTTCATTATTTATTCATATATTCATGCATTCACTCAACAAACATTTATATAGCCTCAACGACACATAAGATACTGTGCTAGGAGTAATGTAGTAAAATAATGTAGTAATTTTATCTCTGCAAACACTGCAGTAAAACTAGGAAGATTGAAACACATTCTTTTGTAGTAAGAATTTTAGGTAGTTACATCTTTGGGGCCCTGAAGCTTGCTTGTATGCAGTTCATTTCTTGTAGAAACATTTGGGCTAAGCTTAGTCATAGAAATATGTCTACCTCTAACTTAGAAGTGACTCATCACCACCCTGTTTGATGTGTGTGTCCCTTGGCTACATATCGAGTCACACTAGTTCAAAAACATGCCCACAGCATTTGACATAAAATCTAATATTTGAAGTGTAATATATTATCTATTTGTTTTCTGAGGCTTCTTAAATCCTCATGACAATTATATTAACAAATTATATATAAAACAACATTTTTGTTCTCTTCTGTTCATCAGAGTGCAGGCACTGATACAAAGAAGAAAGGAAAATGAAAGCTTACAGCAGATTTTATTCTTCTCTTTTCTTGTTTTTTTTTTAATGGAATCCTTATTGCAACTTACAGCAGATTTTAAATCAGATATTTTTTCTGGGGCCACTTTGAACAAAGACCAATTTTTCCGTGACCTTTTTTGTCAAGCTGTCTTTCTGAGATGAAAACATAGACTCTGGCTGATGATTCATTACAGATTCAAGTCCAGGTGGAAAATAAACTCAAGCCAGGGATCAAACCTCATTATAGTTATACCTGCAAAAAAAAAAAAAAAGTCACAGTAGTTCAAGGTCTATTAGAAAGGTAATAACCTGACCATAAAAATTTAGTTTGGGGCTGAAATATGGCACGCAAGTTTCTAGTCCATAACTACTTAAAAATCAGAAAACTCAATTAGGTACTCCTAAATTAAATGGCTGTTAATTGGCAGAGAATTGGATTTTGATGTTTAAAAACTTCTTGCCAAAAGCTTAGGAAACATTTTAATGTTTAAAAATATAGTGTAGCAATTGAAGCTCAAAAAGAAATCTGAAAAGTTAATTCAACCCAGCTTCTTGCCTGCACCCTACCACCATTTTCCTACCTATGAGAGACACTTCTTAACGCTTCTAGGTCTGTGTGTCGCTAAATGGAAGACTGTGATAGCATTTACCTCTTCCCAGAAGATGTCAGGGAGCCAATTTAATGACTCTACTTCTCATGTCATGTTCAAATACTATATGCTTCTAAGGGAGGAGGCCAACACAAATTCCCCTTCCATCTCCTAGGTCCTCTGTGGTAACTGAGTGCAAGCCCAGTCAACCTCTTAGGAGACAGGAAGGTTCTATGCCACTCTCATTCCCACATGTTTAGAGGCTTAAAGGGAATTTTCCTTCTGCTAATTCCCAGCAGAGAGGGGTTTGTACCTTAGAATAGAATAAAGGATTTAGGAGTTTTACAATCTTGGGTTTGAAATTTAGCTCCCACTTTCTAGATATGTGGACTGTTTTCTTGTTTGTGAAGTGAAGATTGTCATTGGTGAGGGATGAATGAGTACATGTGACGTGCCCAGTGGATGGTAGACAGGCAGTGGTAGCTGCAACAAAGAATCCCAGAGGAAGGGTCCAAACCCATAACAATCCACTGCCCAGCCTTGCAGGTCTCCCTCCCAGCCTTGGGGAGGCCTCCTAACCCAGGAAGACCACGTCCATGCAGGTAGGTGACTGTCTCTCATCCTCATGCAGAGAAGCAGAATTGATTTGGATTGGGGAAATGTACTCAGACATTGCTTTGGGGAATATGCTCCAGGAAAAAAGAGTATTTTTCATGTCCTAGCAATATAATGACATGATTTCTCAACCAGTAGCACGGCTTTCCTTTTCCTAAATAGTTTTCATAATAATTTCTAGTATGAATTTGCTTATTTAATGGAAATATGATGTGAAATTCTGTATTTCTTATTAATACTCTAAGGAGCAATAATACTCAAAGCTTGGAAAGCTTATTAAGACTAATACCCAAATGCGGTTAAATGCATTAAAAAGCCTTAGTAAAGGATGTGCACTATTGATCCCATACACAGGCTCAGCTTTTGCAGAAGGCCCATTAAGGCACAGCATGCCACCGATGCAAATGGGTCCCCAGCATGCGGCTCTCCTCCATCTTAAAATGAAGAGACCTGAAACCAAAGCTGAAATATTCTAGAAATTGCTGAATAGTTATAGCCTTTTTCTTTATTTTCTTTCCATGTTTCATATAACTTGCTTATATAATATTTTCAATGTTTAGTCTTATGTGCAAACAACAGTTTTCCAAATTGGTTAATAAGGATATAATATTAATAAAACACACTTTATCACACGACTTAAAAAATTGTTATCTTCCTTCCTAGGGTCCCAGTGCAGATGAATAACAGACACTAGACCAAGGTAGCTACAAATAAAATTTATATTATCGAATCCTTATGGTCCAACATTTTGTTTATCAGGAAAAGAAAATGTTATGTAGACCGCTCACCTATACAAGAACCAACCTCTTCCTCTAATTAATTACTCTAGTTTCATTCCCTAAGGAGCAGCCCATCTAAAATATTTTTAAAGAATTTTCTGCTATAGAGCACTAGATAAGATTTGTTTTTTTCCTCAGTAGCTTTTTTTTTATTGAGATGATATTACATAATATAAAATTAAGCATTGTAAAGTGCAAAATGCAATGGCATTTAGTACAGTCATAATGTAATGCAACCAACACTTCTATTGGGTTCCAAAATATTTTCCTCATCCCTATAGAAAAGCCTTGTACACATTAAGCAGTCACCTCCTACCCTTTCTCCAATTCCTGGTAACCACCAAGTTGATTGCTTTAAAGCTGCTTACAACAAATTAAAAGAAAAACGTTCTATGTCTTTACCCTGGGAACAGTAGTAATGAACCGGCACCATTGATAAATATGGAAATGCCTAGGCTTCTGTTCAAGGATTCTGATACAGTCCGTTCTATAGGCCATTTCTCCAGACCTCTCAACACACAGAGGAACTTTCTCTACCCCTAGTAAATATCTCAAGCCTAACAGGGTGACTGAAATGTGAAGAAGACAAGGTCCCCTTGAGATGCTTCCTTTGGTGGAAATGGCAAAACAGGGTGCACAGGAGAGTCAGGCCGGGGTAGGGGAGGGTTTGGAGGGTGATGCTGTGTCTATATGCTAGAGCAGAGACATGTGCAGAGAGAAAGCATCCCCTGGAGTTTTGAGGAAGGAAGGAAGGAAGGAAAGAAGGAAGGAAGGGAGGAAGGGAGGAAGGGAGGAAGGGAGGAAGGGAGGAAGGGAGGAAGGGAGGGAGGGAGGGANAGGGAGGGGGGGGGGGGGGGGAGGGAGGGAGGGAGGGAGGATATTCAGTGTACCTGTGATCAACTTTTGACAAAAGGAGAGCTGGTTGCTCATGTTTTATCAGGGGGAAGAGGGAGAAGATAGGTAAAAATGCAGGCAGTTGGTGGATTTGGTGGTGGGGAGGAAAGATGTTTCTTGACTGATGTCTTCAGCTTTCTCTCTGCAGTATAAGATGTAATTCATTGCTGAGAGTAGGTGCTGGGTGTATGAGAGTGTGTGTGGCTCTTTAGGGGAAAGTGGAAAAGACAGAAAGTTGCAGAGAATGAGAGCAAACTTCCTAGAGAAGCTGAGAGAGTTTGCAGGGCTGTGCTGAGGGCGCAGCTGAGAGTGAGGATGGTGCATGTGTGGTGATTCCAGTTCAACTGGCTTTGGAATTTTCTCAACCCCTCATGTAGTCAAGGCAGAGCAGGAGTAGTGCTATTCATGGGTCAGGTTTTTCCAGGAAGAGAGAGGGGCAGCACGTGAAGCTTTTTGCAAGAGAAAAAATTCAGACTCTTTCAAGAATGCAGAGAACTTCCAGAGAAAAGATTTTCATCACAGGTAGGAATGATAGGAACAAATGAGGTGTTTTTCCTGACCTTACCGATAGCTCTTTTACTGCTCCATTTCCTGCCCATCCACATCACAAATATTGCTTGCAAGCAGGGCAAATTTTTAATGGCCTTTTAAAAATGTACTTGTAATGAAAAGACAATGTATTTAAGCGCTAATACAATTTTATAGCAAAAACATGAAAGATGCATTAGCCTCCCCCTACTCAGTTACAGAGGCAGAGAATATGAACATCATGGAGACAATCAGCAAAAACTACAAATCTCTACGACTAGAAATAAGGGCTTTGATGCAAGAAGAAAACGTTCCATCGCAGACTAGACTTCTAGGGGCAGGAATGATATGGGACACAAAAAAGGAGAGTCAAACTGGGTCAGGATTACTGATACCAGCTCCCTGGTTATAGACCAACTCTAGTTCTTTACAGAAGATCTGAAGACTCTCATCAGACGGAGAGAGAGCATTAGATGAATTAATATGCAAAATCTGTTTTATACAATAAGCCCTTGTTACATGGTGGGTATTCTGATATTGTTATTTTTTTTAATTAAGCATAAAAATATTCTTTTTAAACAAAGTCAGGGATTAAAAGGAGGAGAAAAGCACAGTCATTAATTTGTATAAGAATTATCAGGCTGTTACTTTCCTACTTAATCATCATAGAGTAAAAAGCAAACATTGGAGTCAGATTGGAGTTGGACAACTGCCCCCAAGTGGGCCACTGGCATTTAGGCTGAGTGCCCCCATTCTCTAAAAACAAAGGAAGTGTGGCCTACTCCTCTGGGGCAGGTGCCCAAATGATTTCTGAGTTCATGAAGCCATAGGGTAGAAAAAGAGTTATAAAAAGAGAGATTAATCTTCCAGGCCATCAGTCTCTTCCAAGGTTTTGGGAGATACCCTGGCAATGTGTTCACATGGTTAGATGCTTTATAAAATTTGCAAAAGTAATACATTTTTGCTGTAATTTGTGAAGACTCCTACATCTATCTATGTCGAAATTTCCTCCATCAGACTTCTGCTGCAGTCCAGTGGAGTTGGAAAGCCTACGTGGATTTTTGAGATCCAGCTAAAGGGAAGTTCAGTTGAGGACACACTTATTTGGTTTTACTGGTATATAATTCTGTGGTCCATGGTGCCTTCCACAAAGTTAATGCTAGTTGTCCTGGGGTGGGAATGGCTTCTAGCAGTGGTCCTGTCGTACACTGGGCCAACTCAGCCAGCATCATGAGGCTAAAATGCCGCCAGGCCATTCACTATGCGAATGTTTCCTGCCGTGCTTGGCACCACAAAATTACCAGAGACAGAGGAGACACAATGTTTGAAACATATGGAGCCAGAGCCAGTCTGTGGAAAATTCTCCCAATCATCAGATGTTTAAAAGTTTAAGTGGAAGATTCAGTCTCATGATGTCTAGTCAAGTTGGCAATTCTCTTCTCTTAAGAACATACTTGATAATTGCATATATATTACACAACAATAAATGGAACATATTTCTTTGCTTTTCTTTTTTAATGGTTATCATGTGAAATAGCATTTATCAGGATTTCTTTTTTTGTAGAGCAAAAACCTTTAGCAATACCACAGAGAATATATTACTGTGAGTTAAATATTTTATGCTTCCCAATTACCAATAATAAGAAGTAGGCCGGGTGCGGTGGCTCACACCTGTAATCCTAGCACTCTGGGAGGCCAAGGTGGGTGGATCACTCAAGGTCAGGAGTTCAAAACCAGCCTGAGCAAGAGCGAGACCCCGTTTCTACTAAAAATAGAAAGAAAATTAATTGGCCAACTAAAATATGTAGAAAAAATTAGCCGGGCATGGTGGCGCATGCCTGTAGTCCCAGCTACTCTGGAGGCTGAGGCAGGAGGGTCGCTTGAGCCCAGGAGTTTGAGGTTGCTGTGAGCTAGGCTCATGCCACGGCCCTCTAGCCCAGGCAAGAGAGTGAGACTTTGTCTCAAAAAAAAAAAAAAAAAAAGAAGTAAATTTCAATCAAACATACTAAAAATTTGAATTACCTTTCTATTTTTTTCATGGAAAGATGATTTTTAAAGTTGTTATCATGCATGGGAAGAGAAAAATCAAAGAATATGCAGCCAAAATATGTAGGAAAGTATTAAAGAGGTGTATCAAATAACTAATAATAAGTATTATGTTGTTTTTTCTGGGTTCTGTGATGTGTGGTATTTGTCATATTTTAAACTGTAATATGTTGAGATTTTTTTCTAACTTTAAATATTTATATTCATAACCATATTTTTTCTTTTTTTCTTAATTGACATAATAATTCTACATATGGGGTACATAGTGATATACATATAATGTATAGTGATCAGATCAGGATAATTAGCATATCCATTATCTCAAATCTTTATCATTTCTTTGTGTTAGGAACATTCACTCTCCTCCTAGCTATTTGAAACTATATAATATATTATTGTTTACTGTCTTCAATCCTACAGTGGTAGAGAACTTGTTCTTCCTATTTAGCTATAATTTTGTCCCCTTTCTCTCCCTATCCCTCCTTGCCCCACCCCTTTCTGGCTTCTAGTATCTTCTGTTCTAGTTTTTACTTCTATGAGATCAACTTTTTAATATACTTTTTCTTGAAGAACATCTACAAAATTGTATAACTATAAGGTCCTACAAAATCTGGATCCATCCCTGATGTCAGATACGCCCTTGGAAAAATATCTTTACTGCAGCGTCTGCTGGAAAGGTAAATAACATTACATCTAATACCTCAATCTCTGGCAACCTTTACTTCCCAAACGATGTGCAAACAGGTTACGAAATAACTTTCCGAAGAAGTCACCACCCATGGAACAATCTGTGAAGCAGACACAAGCAAAGTCCTCTGCAAAACCAGGAGCAGGTGGAATTGCTGGTATCCAGGGGGGTGTCTGCCCTGAGGGCCAGCATGCCACAGCTAACGTCATTTTCTTTACTCCCCCTAAACTTAGGAGCCTGGAAGTTAGTTATAGGACTGTTTTGTTCTTTCTTTCATTTTTTTTAAAAAAGGACCAAGCCCACTTCTCCGAAATATGCTCTTTACATGAAAACAAAGAGCCACAGTTACCCAGCAGCTATTATTTAGTGATAAGTATTAATAAGCAGGTATGTAGGCAGGTAGGTAGGCAGACAGACAGACGGTACTAGAGAGAACTTGGGCAGATGTGAAATGCCCCCATCTTACATGGAATTCAATATTTTCCCAAACACATTCTGCTTCCACAGCTCTTCTGGTTGCACGCTGCGTGTCCAGAATACTCCGTCCTGCATTAGCTGACTTTAGGGGCTACAGAAATGCGCTTATATGCTCTGCACTGGGAACACAAATGACTGCTATAAACCTTCGATGCTTCATTAAGTGACAAAAAGCCTGCAGGACTGAGTTCATAGAACTCACCTCACACAGCAAGCAACAACTTCTGAATGAGAAAGGCGAAAAGACTCATGGGAGGGGATGGAAGGGGGAAGGCAGGGGGTCAGAAGGACAGCCATGGCAGAGAAGGGGGGAGGGGCCAGGGACACAGCCAAAGTGGGAGGTGCCTTGGAAAGAAGTTGCTGAAGCGACTGGGGAGGGTGGCAGCTGTCATTCTCCCCTCAGAGGCCTGGGCAGGAGGGCATCTGCATCTGGACTTCCCGTGGTGCCCCAGAAGAGGTAGCTCAACCCTGTGTCATCACCGGGGGATGTCCCGAGGCTGAGGCAGGGGGCAGCGCAGCCAGGGCTTGCCCTGATGCTCTTTGATTCAGGAACTTTAATTGTCTAAAGCATTCACTGTGTGGCCCTAGAATCTGTTATTCTTTCTGCTCTCAAGTCTACTTGGGGCCTTCCCATTATTAGAGGGTGACCAGGGAAAAATCAGAAAGGGTGGCAGGGTCTGTTTATAGAACTGACCCTACCAAGTGAGATGGGGAGGTAGGAAGTTTGAAGGAGGGGCTATTTATCTGAGCCAGGCACAGAGAAGGATGGAAAAGGTGAGAGAAAGGTATAAGGAAACAAATGGAAGACAGTGTACCAGCCTTCCTATGACTCCCGCTGAAGCCACCCTTAGGATGAAGCTGATGTCATAATGTCCCAGGGTGTTCCCTTTATTTGTACAAGAGAGAAAATTCTGTGCTTATATTAAATTTTTATAAATTCATTGTTCATACAGTTCTTCTATGTTAATGTCCTGTATCTGGTCTCCTGAAATTGAGAAGAAGAGAAAGAAAAGGTACGCAGACATAGCCTTCCCCTCCCTGCCATGGTCTCACCTTGGTCCTCAGAACCTACTGAGAAAGAGAAGCAGCTTGTCACTAAGCCCATCTTCTCCCAATTTGAGATCAGCTTCTGGAACCAATAGTTTGTTGCATGATCATATGAATTTTAACTTAGGGATAAAATAAATGAGTATAGGAAGTAGCTTTTAAACTTTCTTGTTTTAAAAAAAATATACACCTACAGTCTTATATGACCTTTGCAGTTGTATATTCACTCCACTCTGGCAAAAGAAAACTCACTATAGGAAAAAGAGATTATTTTCAAGACAAAAACATCATTCTGATGTTTGGATTAGTGATCCAATGTGCTAGTGTTTGTATAATTAATTCATTTAATTTGCCACTGAAAAATGTAGCATTGTTCACTTGTTGCCATGATGCTGGGCTAAATCTCATATTGTAATGTCATGGTCCTCTAGGTGCAAAGCAGAGAGTGGCTCTTCTATTTGGCCTTTCAGGGTGAAGCCTCATGATAGACACGGGGATGGGTTATTATGAATTCCTCCTCAGGTGTGTAGTTTATGCCAATCATGGAAATTCCTCTCCCCCTTCACTGGCTGGCTCAGAAATGTGCAGGCCTCACCCATTTGAGCTGATGGAAATGCAGAGAACCTCACTGGGGCTTCTGGTAAAGGAGCCAATATCACCCTCTTCCCTGGTAATAGTGAACACAGTTGCTTTTGGTAGCTGGTATTAATCAGGGTCTCATCAAGATATAGTTGCCATCCTCAAGTTAGAATAATGCAAGAACGATTTAATAAAAGAGACTACCTACAAGGACATGGGCAGGGTAAGGTGAAATCACATAGGAAAAAGCAGCACCCTCGGACGAGGACCAGTCACGCTGCTGTCATAGCTGCGCCCAGTGGCACAAGCTCCATGGTTAGTGTGGAAAGGACCACCTTGAGCAGAGCTTTGAACCTGAGTTAAGAAAAGTGGTCAGCACAAGTTGATCTCAAAGGGAGGAAGCCAGACGCATAAATACCCCCAACTTCATTCTCTTCTCTCTGCTCGGGTTCCTGCAAGGGGTTCCCATTAGCTGAATCCAAACAGAAGGCAGAGGGTAAGAGATACTAGTTATGTAAGCCATACAAGTCACAGAGCAGGTAGAGAAGGGCAGAGAGTGGGTCTGAAGGGAAAACTGAAACATTTAACACATCAGCCTCTTATGACTATAAGAGGCCTCCTATGACCTGAGCATGAAGTTGACACCAGAGAAGTCCAGAACAGAGGCAAAGTTCCTGGATAACTGATGACAAGTAACCCGAAAGTCTGCCCTACCTTGGATTTTCTGCTATGTAAGTTTCCATAGTATTTGTCAGTTTAATTCAGAAGATGTGTAACCTGCAGCAGCAACTATCTTAACTCCATGCTTTTCAAATGGCAGGTGGCAACCCATTAGTGTGTTGTGAAGTCATTTTAATAGGTTATATCCAGTACTCTTTAAAAATGAAAGGGAAAAGAACAGAAAGAATAGAATAGACCAAAATAGAATATACGTGAGTGCATCACACAATAAAACTATTTTTTCCTGAAACTATTGTTTCAGTTTTGTGTATGTATGTGTATAAAAAGCTACAATTCTCTCTATAGGAATAAAATGTTTCTGTTTTATCTTTATTTTTTAAAGTCTTCTGTATTTTAAAAGCCACTTTCTGTGCAAACAAGTGCACCTCTCCTAATTTCTAAAGATACTGAAGAATGACTTGAGTTCCACACCCTACCCTGAAGTAACTGATTTCTTTTATCCTGATTCTAAAGTTTTCTCTAAGGAGACTGCTGAGTGTTTTCAGCATAGACTCTATACACAGACCCTTAATATAAAACTCTACCTGCCAGCAAATCTTGCCATCCTAGCAGGGACCAGGAGTTACTTAAACTGACAGCTCTAGCAAATACAAACAGCCCCTTGGTATCTACTAGTAAAACATTGAACAGAACTTTGAGCTCACTTTTGAAAGATTGTATTGCAGGAATTTTCCCAGTTTCCTTTTATCTTATTGTCAGACTATGATCCTATTGTCTAGTGACATAAAACATTTCAAATTAAGAGGGTTAGAAAAGGTATACAAGTGCTAACACCCTGGGAATGCTTTCAGCTGCAAGTAACAGAAAAGTGATAAATACATTTAATCATCTCAGCTAACAAGTTGTCCAGAGGTGGGCAGTTCTGGTTCCCTTTAGGGAACAGTAGCTCAAAATGGCATCAAGGGTTCAGGTTCTTTTTATATTTTTGCTCTGCCATCCTTAGTACATTGGCTTGTTATCCAGTCATTCTTGTCACTTCATGATTACAGAAAGATCAATGCAGCTACAAGCAAGTTATCCTTACTTAGTTACTTTCAAGACAAGAAGAAAGGTTTGGGGACCAAAAGGCTTTTCACAAGTCTCTGTATTTTTAACCAGGAAGAAAATCTTTCCTCGATGCCCCCTACCTCCCACCAATGGATTTCACCTCACATCTTTTCAGCCGGAAGTTGGCCCAACACCAAATGCTGGATCAGTCACTGGCAAAGGGGAACTGAACGGCCATGACTGGCTAAGACCTGTGAGGTTTAGTCCCTGGAGTTTACCACCTGCCTAGAGGTTTAGAAATCTGAACAAAATCAGGATTCTGTTGGCTTACGAGGAAGAAGTGGCTGTTGGATGAGCAACCAACAGTGACTTTAATAATGCCTTCCTCCTCTCGTTCTGCCAGCAATATTGGATGCCTCTTCAGAGCAAGCCAGCTGACTTTTGTAACATCAGCTCACAGGGAACGCTCTCGGGAAAATAGGTCACCAGTGTGCTTTCTCCACACTAGGTAAAAGAAAAAAAGAAAACATCTGAGATAGGAGAGCTAAGGGATTTGATACTCTTAAACCTTTACTTCAGCAGGAGAGGCTTTAACTAAAGACTTTTTATGCCAAATGCCTACTAGAGTGAGCCTAATGAGGTACCAATCTCTAAACGTTCAGATTTATGAGTCAATTAGAACAAATGA
Source organism: Mirza zaza (assembly GCA_008750895.1). Classification (NCBI taxonomy): domain Eukaryota; kingdom Metazoa; phylum Chordata; class Mammalia; order Primates; family Cheirogaleidae; genus Mirza; species Mirza zaza. Next base: position 4,161 of record VSMD01081241.1, on the reverse strand, counting down.
CCAAGTACATTTCAGATTTTGTTTTAAGTTTCTGCATATCCATGTTCCACAAAATCTTAGGAACAATTCCAAGTGCCCACATAAGCATCCATGTTAAAATACATATGAAGTAAAGATTAAATTAGTTACTCACTGGTTGACATTCATCTGAATGTGCCTCTCTGCTAGATCACTTCACTATTCAGAATGAAACACAATACATTCCATAAATTCAAAACTGCTCACTTGGATAGTGAAAATCTTGCTTGGATACTCTTATAAAAACTAGATCTTTTGTTTTGATGGACCAAAGCCATTTTATTAATACCAATTTGATCAGTATTTCACTAAAATGTTCAAATGATCAGATAAGTTTTCTAGTCTAAATATAACCTTCTGGCAGGTATCCTGCATTGTCAAAAGCTCAGAGAAGTTGCAATGTGGCAGACTATTAGCATAACTCATTTAATGTTTGTACTTACCTTGGACTGAGATGTTCATGCTAACAGACATTATGTAGTGACAATGGCCAATAGATACAGATCACTTACTCAAGGGGGCAACACTTTCCAGACATGTTTTCATTTAATTCTCACAAGTCTGGGAAGTAAGGCATTGCTTTGAAAACTGTACATACGAAGTAACTTCTTAGAAAGATGAAGTAAGTGTTCCATAGTCATTTTTATCATAAATTTTAAAATAGTATATTTTTAGTTGTCAAACACTTTGAAGTCATTATTAGAAGGTTGTTAAGTTGAACCAGATATTTTACATTTGCTGAAGTCCATGGAGATTACAGTTATGATTCTCTTAGTTTGTTTATACTATTAGAGGTCTTTGGTTACAAGAGAAACAGATTCAGGATAACTTTAAAACTGAAACACATTGGAAGGGCTTGGAGTAGCTCATAGAATCAAAGGTGAACAACTGGATCATTGGAAGAATAAAACATAGAACAATTTCCAGCGTCTAAGTAGCAGGAATGAGTGGGCCTGTGTGTCTTCAGGAACACACAATAGAGCTGATCAGATCCAATCTCTTCCTGATCACATGACTCACAATTGGAATTAGTGAAGTTGAATCTGATTGGCCTCAGTAGGGTCACATGCTTTATTGCTTTTCAGGGAAGGACATGGGTCTCAATTATTGGCACAAAATAGGAAAGGGATAATTCCCTAAGGAAAATGGAAGGTGCTGTTTCTAGAAAATAAAGGAGGGGAGGCTGGGCTGGCAAAAACACCAGATGTCCATGACAGTACACAACAGGGCTGGGAGTCAAACCTCAAACCACCCCAAATCCTTTTCTCTTAGCTATTTTCCTATTTCTTTTCAATCACTTATAAGTAAAATAATCCCAATGGAGCAAAATGAGATAAATATGTAATAATTATCACATAGGGCTTGGCACTGCTGTGTACACATTCAATGATGATACCAGCATTCACAGAAAGGTCCTGAGAGAGTCCAATGACAGGTCTTGTTGATGGTTTTGGCATCTTGTCTGCTGGTCTCCATGAGGCCATGGCACATTTGTTGGGAGCTCCGTTAGCAGCCAGCCTGGTGCAATCAACCAAACCTGGGATCACTGAGCTGTCTGGGTTCTCCATCCAGTTGCAGAAGTGTGTACTTCCTATTTCCAGTGGGCTGACGTCAGAAAATTAACATTATTACTACTCTGTGTCATCCAGAAGTTTCATTAGTGGTTTACCGTTTCGGTATTAGTTCTTAGACATGGAATATCACCTTATATTTTAAAACTTCCAAATTCCTTTTTGGAATAAAGATTTCTTTTTCCGTGGAATTCCCATGGTTTCTCTGAATGTGTGAAAAGACAACTTCGGTTATACAAGCTTGCTTTCTTAGTTAAAGGTTTGTTTAAAATTGTAAAGCAGCCACCTGAAAATCCCTTGGATATTTTTTAATTTTCACCATTTACTCTCTTTTTTCTTTGAAGCTGTAAGGTATATTATTTTGAAATGCCTGAAGGCTTCATTTGGAACCATGAAATTGGACTTCTTTTTTTCTCTTAAAATATTGTATGTGTTTTAGTCCAACTTGATCCTGGTGGATAAAATCAAATAACTAAGTGGAAGGAAGGACAGAAGGAAGGAAGGACAAAAGTGGGGCAGAGAATAGAAGAAAGAATAATCTAAAAATTATTCTTCATTACCATTTATTGATCCTGTCATGACACAGGGTAGGGTACGTGTCTATGTCTATGCACACAGTCTTGATTGGTGGCAAAGATAATTATTAAATTACTGCTAGAGACAAACAAAGAGGAAGACATAAAGGGGGAAAAGGAACCATGACGTTGCTCCAACGGAACAGCCCGGCAGTGCTATATTGAAGCATTTACTAGTTATCCAGTTGCTATTTTTAAAAGTGCCTCTGAAGGTTCAGTTAGCCTTAGCAAGCTGATGGGCTGAGAATGCTGCTCCAAATGTGTACTGCAGAGGTTTCAATTGCTCTTCTGTTTAATAGCTATAAAATAATACCACATGCTATCTCTGTGGGCCTCAGTTTCCTCATATGTAAAATGGGGATAATAAAGCCACCTACCGTATAGTTGTGTGTATATATGTGTATGTGTATATGTGAGAGAGAGAGAGAGAAGGAGAGAGAGAAAATACTTCTAGGATACATAGAATGGTACCTGGGCTTTATATTATTATATCCGTGGATAGGATATGGTGGAACCATGCAAATTATGTTGTAGAAACAATATGTATTGGTATATGGAAATATTGTTTATAAAATAGCATATAGAGTGTGAAATTTATTATAGCGTATATTCGTATATGTTCATTAACAAAGTATATACAATGTTAACAGTGGCTATCTCTTAATGGTAAGTTTCTCTTTGAGTGATAGGATTATGAGTGAGAATTACTTTATTTGTTGTTTTCTTCCATAGCTTCTATATTTTCCAAATTTTACCAATGAACTCAACTAATTTTATAATCAGAGGGAAAAAATAATCACTATAAATGTAACTAGCATTTTAAAAAAATGGTTCTCGGTTCTCTCTTAGTTAAAAAAAAAAAAAATTAAAACCAAGTAGAAAAAGCATTTTCCATTTTGATGGATCAAGATCAAAGAGAAACCAGTCTGGATGCAGAAGAGCAAAAAACTCTGAGGCTTGGTGCAGGGTATCTGCAGGGAAAGGAGAATGATATGGGATTCACATTAGAGTGTGTATGATCTGAACTGCAAAACAATAATCATGTGACCTTACATAAGCAACTCAACAGCTATGATCTTCAGTTCCTCATTTCTAAATTCAGGCTGGTCAATGCCTTATATGGGGACTAGAGGACATACATAAAGAGTTAAGCACACAGAAAGTATTTAGTAATAACATCTCTATCCTACAAACAGTCCAATTATCATCTTCATTACTCACTAAGTGAAAAAAATTAGAAAATTTTATGTAGTTTCTTGCCACAAACTGGAAACTATTTAAGCTCATGGATGTAATTAAAAATTCAATAATCCTTACTCTGTTTACTAGTATTTGAGTCCAAAGGGTAAGAATGGACTCTATTTTTTTTAAGATACTATTTTTAGCTGGTCTTTATTATAACTACTATTTATGTGATATATTTTTAAAAATGAAGGGAAAAATCAAGTCCTAATCTGTTTTTTAAAATGATTTGGCTTAAAAAAAAATACAGTAATAGTCACTATGCTATTTACTATGGGCCTCCATGCCACCCACATTACTCTCAGGTTTCATGCCTATTTAGTCTCATGGTCAAATGATGTCTAAATAAATGGAAAGAAAAAAAGAGGCAGAAAAAAGTCATTCGATTGTTACCTAGTTCCAGATCCCATTACTCTCAAAAACTGTGCTTCTCCAGCCAAAGAAATAGTCATGAAAGTAAACAGACAACCTACAGAATGGGAAAAAATTTTTGCATCCTACGCATCTGATAAGGGGCTGATAACTAGAATATACTTAGAACTCACGAAAATCAGCAAGAAAAAATCAAATAACCCTATTAAAAAGTGGGCAAAGGACTTGAACAGAAACTTTTCTAAAGAAGACAGAAGAATGGCCAACAAACATATGAAAAAATGCTCAACATCTCTAATCATCAGGGAAATGCAAATCAAAACCACAATGAGATATCACTTAACTCCAGTGAGAATGGCCTTTATCAAAAAGTCTCCAAACAA
>VSMD01081239.1:0-25559 GCA_008750895.1 Mirza zaza | reverse complement strand
GTGGCGTCAGCCTAGCTCACAGCAACCTCAAACTCCTGGGCTCAAGCAATCCTGCTGCCTCAGCCTCCCAAGTAGCTGGGACTACAGGCATGTGCCACCATGCCCGGCTCATTTTTTCTATATATATTAGTTGGCCAATTAATTTCTTTCTATTTATAGTAGAGATGGGGTCTCGCTCTTGCTCAGGCTGGTCTCGAACTCCTGAACTCAAATGATCCGCCCACCTTGGCCTCCCAGAGAGCTAGGATTACAGGCTTGAGCCACCGCACCCGGCCTATTTATTTATTTTGAGACAGAGTCTCACTCTGTTGCCCAGGCCAGAGTGCCGTCGCATCAGCCAAGCTCACAGTAACCTCAAACTCCGGGGCTCAAGTGATCCTAATGCCTCAGCCTCCCAAGTACTGGGACTACAGGCATGCGCCGCCATGCTTGGCTAATTTTTTCTATATATTTTTAGTTGTCCAATTAATTTCTTTCTATTTTTAGTAGAGATGGGGTCTGGCCCTTGCTCAGTCTGGTTTTGAACTCCTGACCTTGAGTGGTCCTCCCACAGTGCTAGGATTAGTCACAGCTCACTGCAGCCTCAAATTCTTGGGCTCAAGAGATCCTCCTGCCTCGGCCTCCCCAGTAGCTGGGACTACAATCACATGCCACCAAGCTGGGCTGATTTTTCTAATTTTTGTGGAGAGGGGGAATCTCACTCTTGCCAAAGTACCAGTTAATATTTCCCAGTACCAAGCTGGTCATTGGAATGCCATTTATTAAACTATATTCTTCTATCCAGAGATTGTAGGAAAGAAATGAAAATTTAAAAATAAAGTTAAAAACCAAACTTTAAAATTTCAATAAAATAAAAAAAGAAAAACTATATTCTTACTGGTTTTATAAATCATGTTTATAATATACCAAATCTAATATAAATGTAGGTTTTTTTGGTTAATTTCGATAAATTATATTTTATATAGTGACAAGAGAGAGGGTCTGTGTTTCCAGGCTGGGAGTATAGGTGTGATCATAGCTCACTGTAACCTTTAAGTCCTGGCTGAAGCCATTGTCATACCTCAGCCTCTGGAGTTACTGGCCCTACAGGCCACATCTGGCTAATTTTTTGTAATTATAATTTTTATAGAAATAAGGTCTCACTATGTGGTCTAGGCTCATCTGGAACTCAAGGCCTCAAGCCATCCTCCCCCCTGCCCCTTGGTCCTCCAACTGTGCCTGACTGGAAACTGTGTTTTTTATATATTATTTTTCTTTGATTTCCCCCAGTCCCCTACCCTGTTTTATTGAGACAGAGTCTCACTATGTTGCCCAGGCTAACATTAGTGCCATGGCATCAGCCTAGCTCACAGCAACCTCAATCTCCTGGTCTCAAGCAATCCTACTGCCTAAGCTTCCCAAGTAGCTGGGACTACAGGCATGGGCCACCATGCCCAGCTAATTTTTCTATATATATTTTTAGTTGGCCAATTAATTTCTTTCCAATTTTAGTAGAGACAGTGTCTTGCTCAGGCTGGTTTTGAACTCCTGACCTTGAGCAATCCGCCCGCCTCAGCCTCCCGGAGTGCTAGGATTACAGGGGTGACACACCACGCCAGGCCGCCCCTACCCTCTTTTTTAACACAAGTAATTTAAATTCAGAGAATAAACTTTTTTTTTTTTTTTTTGAGACAGAGTCTCACTTTGTTGCCCAGGCTAGAGTGAGTGCCGTGGCGTCAGCCTAGCTCACAGCAACCTCAAACTCCTGGGCTGAAGCAATCCTACTGCCTCAGCCTCCCGAGTAGCTGGGACTATAGGCATGCACCACCATGCCCAGCTAATTTTTTCTATATATATTAGTTGGCCAAGTAATTTCTATTTATAGTAGAGACAGGTTCTTGGTCTTGCTCAAGCTGGTTTCGAACTCCTGACCTCGAGCAATTCGCCGGCCTCGGCCTCCCAGAGTGCTAGGATTATAGGCATGAGTCACCATGCCTGGCCAACATTTTGGTTTTTTGATAAATTTGAGAATGTATATTTTGTTAGTATAAATAGTATTTAAAAGAGCTTAATACTTTCTTACAGAGAAGAAGAAGTTGGATGGGATACAGAAATTAAAGATGATGTGATTGAAGAATGTAATAAACATGGAGGAGTTATTCATATTTATGTTGACAAAAATTCAGCTCAGGTATTTGGATCTTTTTAATAAACCAAGGTTGTTACTTTATCTTACATATACTTTACTGCATGTCATAATCACTGTCTTCTACTGGAGTGGCTTTGTCCTGAAAGAAGCTTTAACATCTTGGCTAAATACACCCTCAAAGACAAAAAAATAACTGAAAATTTGATTATGGTCTTATAGAGCACTTCCTGTTAATATTTAAAGCTTCCCTCGAAATCTTGGCATCTTGATTATTAGGCAGCTTATAAGTCATAGAGAAAAGATAGTACAGGGCAAGTCAGGGGAGTACAAATCATTCTTTCTTAAAATTCTAGGTGTACATGTTTATTGAGTGTGTAAAACATTTTGTGGTTGTAGAGCACCAAGTTTCTACAGGCTATTTGAATTTGAATAAGCAGGAGTCCATGTTGTATACAGCACCATCCTTACCCTTCTCTCCTTTTATTTACTCATTTTTTTTAGGGCAATGTGTATGTAAAGTGCCCATCGATTGCTGCAGCTATTGCTGCCGTCAATGCATTGCATGGCAGGTGGTTTGCTGGTGAGTCTGAATTTTTTTTAAAATTATTGTTACTAAGGCTCTAAAACTAAGTGAAGATGCTAAACCCAACATATCTGTTTCTTTCAACAGGTAAAATGATAACAGCAGCATATGTACCTCTTCCAACTTACCACAACCTCTTTCCCGATTCTATGACAGCAACACAACTACTGGTTCCAAGTAGACGATGAAGGAAGATATAGTCCCTTATGTACATAGCTTTTTTTTCTTTCTTGAGAATTCATCTTGAGTTATCTTTTATTTAGATAAAAATAAAGAGGCAGGGGTCTACTGTCATTTGTATACAATTCCTGTTACCTTGAAAAAATAAAAATGTTAACAGGAATGCAGTGTGCTCATTCTCCCTAACTAGCAAATCCCACTGTATACAAAGCTGTTCTCTTGTTCTGCCTTTTAAAATGTTCGTGTAGAAAATTACATTAAGGACCTATAGGAATAGCTCTAGGGGAACAAATGTGCTTTCTGTAAAAAGGCAGACCAGGGATGTAATGATGTTTTTAAATGTTTCAAAAGCCTAACTTTTTACACAGCAGTTACATTTCACATTTCACTAATGTTGATATTTGGCAGATGGTTTAGCAGAGGTTTCTGCAATACACATTTAGTGTATGGCAATTCAAGACAGCTAAAGGGCTGTTTGTTTAGCATCTCATCTTGCATTCTGATCAATTGGCAAGAAAGGGAGATTTCAAAATTAAAATACTTCTTCATGGTATCTTTTCAATTAATGTATCTGTAAAAGTTTCTTTTGTAAATACTACGCATTCTGGTGTGTCTTAAGATTCCAAACAAAATGATCCCTGCATTTCCTGAAGATGTTTAGTGACAGTCTGGTAAGCAAAGCAGTCTGAGCAAGAAATAGGAAATGCAGAAATAGGTTTTGTCTGGTTGCATATAATCTTTTGCTCTTTTTAAGCTCTGTGAGCTCTGAAATATATTTTTGGGTTACTTCAGTGTGTTTGACAAGACAGCTTGATATTTCTATCAAACAAATGACTTTCATATTGCAACAATCTTTGTAAGAACCACTCAAATAAAATTCTCTTAAAAAGGCCACAAGAAATCTTCATTTTTCAAATGTTTTAAAGTCATAGAAACTTGAGAATAGACTGTTAGCTTCTTTGACTATTAGTATTTCAGTACTTTCTTCTTAAGGAAAATATTAGTGTGCTGAGTCTGGGGAAACTTGCGCTCAAGCTATCCCCCCACTAATTCCTTCCTATCATCATAGCCTAACACAGTACCTCTTAAGGGTGTACTGCATCAAGACAGAGGGGTTTACCAAAAAGAAAACCAAACCAAACGCATTTGCTCAGGCTTTTAACCTGGGCATCTTTATGGAAAAAATGCTTCACCACTTAAGGCATTTAACTTCAAACTGGTTTCTCAAATTGATTTAACAATATATATATGAAGGGATTTTGATCTTCCCTATTGGACAGTGGGCCTTCACCACTCAACACTCTTTAGCTTCTTTGTATCTTGATCTGTTCTTTTGAATAGGCTTTGCTGGTCCTAATGGAGTTATATTTTACTTTCAAATACCGATTTCCTTACTTTCTTTAGCCAGGGGGCACAAGTTGATAGGTCATTTAGGTATCAAATCGTCCTTTGGATGGGTATTTAACCTATTATTCCTTAGTCATTTAATCAGAAGAAAAACAAGGTTCAAGTTAACTTGTTTTTCAACACCAGGCAGCATTGTTTTTTTGTGGCAGGAACTTATATTCTCTGTCTTTTGCTTTGTAAAGTATTCCCTGCTATCTTTGCAATAGCTTTCTCCCCACTTGAACCAAGCCTTATCATTCCTTTCTTTCCTGGGAACTAGGCAAGCAAATGTGGCCTCTAGTGATTAACCTCATCTGTTAAAACAAGGATGGCCAAAATTTGCCTATTGCCACAAAGTTTTAAATTTGGTTTATAAATGATGTTCAAAGGAAATGCAGTGTTTAGTAAATGGAGTAATGTGATACACAGAATATGGTTCAAATGGCTATTCTGAGTGATACCCTTTAGGTCCTCAAACTCCTGAGACAGCTTTTCACTTTAGTTGGAAAACCTGTAGTTGCTGCAACTAATGTGGTGTCATTAATTTCTTGTGCATCTCAGTGGCCCAAAATGTCCTAAGTTCTTACAACAAAATTTTAAGTTCTTAAGACATGCTGAAGGGGTAAGTGCAGGTCAGAAATCATTAATGCCTATGTGGGCAGGTGAGGGACATTTGCTCTTTACTACAAAAGCTACTGTACATCAAGCCAATTAATGGAATCTTGTGGAGGGCCAGTTACATTGTTTGAATCATTGAGGGCTGGTTAGAAAATCACCTGGGATTTAGCCAGTTGAGAAGCTAGGACCAGAGCTGATGTTCTTAGCTTGTTTCACAGTGGATAAATTGTTCTAGTCTTTTTTTTTTTTTTTTTGAGACAGAGTCTCACTTTGTTGCCCAGGCTAGAGTGAGTGCCATGGCGTCAGCCTAGCTCACAGCAACCTCAAACTCCTGAGCTCAAGCAATCCTACTGCCTCAGCCAAATAGCTGGGACTACAGGCATATGCCACCATGCCTGGCCAATTTTTTCTATATATATTAGTTGGCCAATTAATTTCTTTCTATTTATAGTAGAGACGGTGTCTCAGTCTTGCTCAGAGCTGGTTCCGAACTCCTGACCTCGAACAATCTGCCCGCCTCGGCCTCCCAGAGTGTTAGGATTACAGGCATGAGCCCCTGCGCCTGGCTGTTCTAGTCTTTTTGATAAAGCAGGCAGCTGTATGTGAAGAACAATCTCAGAATGAACAACATTGTTTTGGAAATAAGTTATAACTTCTTTTTGTAGCGTTTGACCTTGAGGAAATCTAAACTTAAAAATCTCAGTTATTGGCCAAGTTGAATAGGCTGAGAGTGAGAAGAAAATAATTCCTCTAGCAGACACACTCAAGACTACTCAAAGACTTTGTTTTATTACAGTATATGGGCTGGGATTGATGGGAAGGTGTAGATGTAGTGGGCAACCACTGCCATAGTTAGCACCGGATGCCCATCCCGATGGCCATGAATGTGCCAAATGTTCCGCCACTCTGCATCATGGTTTTCCCAATGCCGCCCATCAGCTCCCGACCCCGCATTCCGATCCTGAGGAGGAAACCAAGATGGGGCCATTTGGGCACAAAAATACAGGGAAGACTATTACCTGCCCCTTTCTAGTCTTCTGCTAACAATGAGTCAAGCATGTAAGTCTGGCATTCCCTATATCTTATTTGCCACTTACTGGAGATTATCTTTTCCCATCAGGATGAATCATAACAAAAAGACCCACCAGGTTATCTAGGGCACTCTTCTGATTATCAACTTTAAGTTTGAGCAAGGCAACAGACAAAGTACATTGGCAGGGAAACCAACTTTTAGGACTGGTTTTGCCTCCGGAGCATATATTTTCCAGTGGAGACAGCTGTTTATCATAGGTGGTTTTCTGGTGTCAATGATTTTGGAGTCAGACCTGGGTTCAAGACCCAGCTCTGCAATTTACAGGCTGTGTCAAATGTAAAATGGACATCAAAAGATTGTTTACAGGATCTTTTTGATACAAGTACAGTATTTAGCACAGTGCTTAATGTAAAGTGCTCAGTAAACAGTAATGTACAGTCTGGAAAAATGAAAACAACAGGCTTTAAATGTGAAAATGACCTTCAGAGTATAAAGTATTTGTATTTTCTCTGGATCCTGTTCCCAGGAGAGTAAAACCGCTTAACAAGTTTGTCTTGTACCAAATTGCAAATAAAAATAACAGTAGTAACAACCAGCTACTGAGCATTTAATATGTGCCAGATTGTAAACTAAGTGTGCTGATTTATGACTGTTACAGTTCTATGAGCTAGGTGTTACTGTCCTCATCCTACAGTTAAGGAGACCCACTATCCAACTTGCCTAAAGTCACCGAACAAGAAAAAGGCCAGAAAGCATTTTTACACTAGAGCTCAAATTCTTAAGCACTGACGTTCCCACCTGCCCTTGTGGAGTGAAGGTGGTTAGGAAATCGGTCTCGCTCGCTAGAGGACAGCCAGGGAAGAAGTACTAAGTAGGCTCTGTTCAGGCTCCCGACCGAGAATGAGGTGGGGTGGTGAAGGACCAGTAGTCTCACCCAAAGATCACTGCCCGCGCTCCTCACCTGAGACAGGAAAAGGTGCCGAAGAGCGCCCCGGCCGCCATGCCCACGGCGCAACCCATCACAAAGCCCATCTTCACGCGGTCGAAGCAGCTTGGCTGAGATTGTCCGTAGGGACCCACGGCCACCGGCATCTGCAGGGTGCGAGGGATAGGGAAGTGTGGGCCCAGCCGCCAGGTCCAGAGTCCGGCGGGGACAGAGACGGCGAGTGGGGAGTGGACTCAAGGGTTCGAGGAAAGTTAGAGAAGGAAAACCAGCGCATAGCCCTACTCCATCACCCTTTTTGCGTCCAGACCCCGCGCCGGGCGACGCCGCGGGGTTCGGACCGCCCCCACCTCACCTCGCTCGCGGCCTCGGTCGCTCAGCTCTACGTCTCACACGGAAAGCGGGGAGGCGGGCGCTCGCGGTCGGAGGAATCCCTTCCGGAGCACGAGGCAGTACTTCCGGGAGCCTGGGGGCTGAAGACTGCCTCCACTTCGGCTGGTGGGCTCTGCCACTAGGATCATGCTGCTACGAGCCGCTTGGAGGCGGGCGGCCTTGGCGGCGACTGCAGCTCCCGGGCCGAGGTCTGCGGCGCCCACTCGGGGGCTGCGCCTGCGCGGTACGCTCCCGCTCGCTGCCACGGTCTCCCGAGGCGCGAACCTTTCCCCCTTGGCGCTGCGACGCAACTGAGTTTTCCGGAGCCTCCCTGCCCCGCCCTGCTGCCCAGATCCTCTGACTCTTTCCCTCAGAGTTTCTCAGGCCAGCACCCTCGAAGGGTTGACTCCGCCGCGCCACCGCTCAGATCCTGCCCCGCAGCCTGGAGAACTTTGGAGGCTCGTCCTTCAAAGGTCTCCTGGTCAATTTAGAGATGCTGGTCAAGACTCTCCAGCCACTAATGTTTGAAAGAGATCGCACTTATTCTGGTCCCACCTTTCTTCTAAAGGGCTTTGCCCTTTAGAGCTCTCCTCACTCCCTATGAGACGATTTAAATATTGCCCCAACATCCCTCTCCAAGAACCTTGTCTCTCCCTATCCCTTCCCTCCTTTCACAGTGTGCTCAGGTTCTCTGATGTCTTGTTTCATTTCCATTAAGGTTTGATCCCAGCATCCGTTTAATTTATCATCTCACCTCTGTCCAGATTTTGCCTTCTGCTCCCTTGGTTGCTTTGCATTCATAGTTGCATTCTGTCTTACTTGGCTGTTCTGTTCCATTTTTTGTCAGTTGCAGACCATGCACCCCAGTCGGCTGTTCCCTCAGATACAGCCACTGCTCCAGAGTCAGTGCTGCGACCTCTCTATATGGATGTGCAAGCTACAACTCCTCTGGTAAGGATAGAGGGGCAGCTTTTCCCAACGCTGTTTATAGGAAGTAAATGATAGAAGTGACAACACATAGAAATGACTGGAACCCTGTAGAAGTGAAAGCCATTGAGAGGTGCTGAGAAAAGCAATGAGGCAGCAGTCGGGAGGGTTAAATTCTGTTCCACTAGAAACAGCTGGTATGGTGGAGAACCTGTGGCCTTGAGGCCACATGTGGCCTTCTGAATCCTTGAGTATGGCCTTTTTTTTTTTTTTTTTTTTTTTTGAGACAGAGTCTTGCTCTGTCACCCGGGCTAGAGTGCTTTGGCGTCAGCCTAGCTCACAGCAACCTCAGACTCCGGGGCTTACATGATTTTCCTGCCTCAGTCTCCGGAGTAGCTGGGACTCTGGGCGTGCACCACCATGCCTGGCTAATATTTTTTCTATTTTTTTAGTCACTACAGTACTAGTTAAAAGTCTGGAATTAGCCAGACTGCCACTTAATAACTGTGTGAACTTGGGCCAGTATTAAATAGGTCAAAAGATGTAAAGTGGCCTGACGCATGTTAAGCATTCTAATATTAAGACAAGTTCACACCAATGTGTGAAGACTTGTGCCCAGTCTTGTCTCAGCCACTCTAGCGCACATTGCCTCACAGGAATGGGAACACCTGCAGAAACAGATGTCAGAACAAGGCAATGTTTGTAGACTATCTGAGGGGATGGTAAAACAACCCGAGTTAAGACAGGTTGGTAGTGGGGGTATATTAGATTGATAACTGGTTAGTACCTGAGGGGACAGAAGAATGTTTGAGGCCTAAGCTAGGCAGTGTCTGAAAGGTTGGGAGTATAATGAAGCAGGTTAGGCAGGTCTGAGGGGATGGAGTAGGCCTGAGTTAATTATGGACTCAAGGAAAGTGACCTGTTCTGTTGTTCTCAGGACCCCCGGGTGCTTGATGCCATGCTCCCTTACCTAGTCAACTACTATGGGAACCCACATTCCCGGACACATGCTTATGGATGGGAGAGTGAGGCAGCCATGGAACATGCTCGCCAGGTTAGTACAAAGGGGTCTGGGAGGTTCTGAAGTTAGAGAGGGTCAGCCGCCTTTGGGGGACATTTCCTTGGTAGGTGTGGGTGGAGGTGAAAATGGTTTTGGGTTCTTTCCGGAAGAGATTTGAAGAGCAACCTTGGAGTTTGACTGTAGGCATTTAATTAGTTCCCACATTTCCTAGCTAAATTATCTTGGGCAAATTATCTAATTTCTCTAAGCCTAATTTCCTCACATTGAAAATGGAGATTGAGGCCGGGCGTGGTGGCTCGCGCCTGTAATCCTAGCACTCTGGGAGGCAGAGGCGGGAGGATTGTTTGAGCTCAGGAGTTCGAGACCAGCCTGAGCAAGAGCGAGACCCGTCTCTACTATAAATAGAAAGAAATTAATTGGCCAACTAAAAATATATAGGAAAAATTAGCCAGGCATGGTGGTGCATGCCTGTAGTCCCAGCTACTCTGGAGGCTGAGGCAGAAGGATCACTGTGGCCTAGTTTGAGGTTGCTGTGAGCTAGGCTGATGCCACGGCACTCTAACCCGGGCAACAGAGTGAGACTCTGCCTCAAAAAAAAAAAAAAAGAAAAGAAAATGGAGATTGTAATAGTCTCTGCTCCGTAGGGTTATTGGGGGATTAAATGCTTGTAAGGTATTTTGTAACACAATGCGGATACATAGTAAGAGCTCAATAAGTTGATTTAAAAAAAACCCAAAAATATAATTATTATTATTTTGTATTGGGTTGGAAAAGAGCCTGGGATCTGAGATAATACTGGATCTGTCCATTTTCTGATCTTAGTAGCTACAGAGCTTCTTCCTGGGCAGTTTGGTAGAATGCATTTGAGCTCTTCTTTCTCCAGACCTGTCCCAGCTGTGTATGCAGCCCCATTCCTGCCTGGGGAATTAATGTTATGTATCTCTGTTTCTTGGCTTGCAGCAAGTAGCATCTCTGATTGGGGCTGATCCTCGTGAGATCATTTTCACTAGTGGTGCTACTGAATCCAACAACATAGCAATTAAGGTAAGTGAAGGGAACCAGAGGATTTAGGGCATATCTGAGCTTTCCTCACTTGAGAGATAGTGTCCCTCCATCATTTGGACTCAGATATGTATTTCCCAGCTACACACCCCCACCCTAGTGTGTGAAGACAAGACACACACTCTTTCTGATTTGTTGCTTCCTTTAACCCTTTGCAATCTACCCTATCTTAAGTCTTTGTTCCTGCTGGTGTGAGTTCAATGAGGTAATTGGATAGGAAAGGAGATGGCTCTCAGTCCATTAGCCACTTGGTTTTTTGGATGTCAGCTACTTTGGAGAGTGGATAATGATGACTAAACCCTTGTCACTATTCTTTTGATTTAGTAATGAGTTTCACCCTTACATACCTGATTTCAGTGCTGCCCTCCTCTCAGCCTTCTCTTTTCTTTCTGGTTATATCTGTTTGCAACAAGTTCCTCCCATTTCTTTAGATGTCTCCATTTTGAAGCTTTTGTCGCTGTGGTGCCCTCTGTTACCAAGGCATTTACTTGGTCACCCATTCTGGGATCAGTCATTATATTCTTAGGACATAGATATCCTTGGTGCTATGCAAGTAAAATCCCACTCTTAGGCATGTTAATTACTTCTCAGCCTTTTGGCTAAGGTCAGTGTAGTAGTCATATTGGTGTTTCATAGACCATGATCACATTTGACTGGGCCTGGTTGCCAGGACTGAGTAAATGCCAAGGCCGAGTAAATGCCAAGGGTCTGAGAAATTATGACCTGCTGTAGGTTCAACTCTGGCTTGACCCTGTCTCACCTTTGTCTCTGAATTGTGCTGCCAGTGTTAGATTCTTTGACCTTGGCCTGAATGTAGGAGGCCTGGGATTGCTCCAGAGTTCTCAAGTACTCTGTCCAATCCTGTTAGCAGGAAGGCATTATAGGCCTGAACCACCAGGCCCCACTGAATTTGCTTTTTTTCTTGAATGAAATGAATGGTTCTTCTTTATTTTCTTGTAATGGTTGAAATTCCTGGAATTTTTTAACCTATCTTTATTATTTCTTTTTTTTTTTTTTTTGAGACAGAGTCACACTTTGTTGCCTGGGCTAGAGTGAGTGCCGTGGCATCACCCTAGCTCACAGCAACCTCAAACTCCTGGGCTCAAGTGATCCCCCTGCCTCAGCCTCCCAAGTAGCTGGGACTACAGGAATGCGCCACCATGCCTGGCTAATTTTTTATGTATATATTTTTTTAGTTGGTCAATTAAGTTCTTTCTATTTTTAGTAGAGATGGGGTCTTGCTCAGGCTGGTTTTGAACTCCTGACCTCGAGCAATCCACCCGCCTCTGCCTCCCAGAGTGCTAGGATTACAGGCGTGAGCCACCATGCCCCAGCCTGTTTTTTTTTTTTTTTTTTTTGAGACAAAGTCTTGCTCTGTCTCCCTGGGTAGAGTGCAGTGGCATCATCACAGTTCACACAAACTCTTGGATTCAAGCGATCCTCCTGCCTCAGCGTCCTGACTGTCTGGGACTATAGGTGTGGGATACCACACTGGCTAATTTTTTCTATTTTTAGTAGAGACAGGGTCTCACTCTTGTTCAGCCTGGTCTCAAACTTCTGACCTTGGCCGGATGTGGTGGCTCACGCCTGTAATACTAGCACTCTGGGAGGCTGAGGCAGGAGGATTGCTTGAGCTCAGGAGTTTGAGACCAGCCTGAGCAAGAGCGAGACCCCATCTCTACTAAAAATAGAAACGGACAACTAAAAATATATAGAAAGTATTAGCTGAGCATGGTAGCAAATGCCTATAGTCCCAGCTACTTGTGAGGCTGAGGCAGAAGGATTGCTTGAGCCCAGAAGTTTGAGATTGCTATGAGCTAGGCTGATGCCATAGCACTCTAGCCCGGGCAACAGAGCCAGACTTTATTTAAAAAAAAAAAATACTCCTGACCTCAAGCAATCCTCTCTCCTTGGCCTCACGGAGTGCTGTGATTACTGGCACGAGATGGCTGTAGGAATCCCTGAATTTATAGCTGGCTGGATAGAAGTATGGGTGTCTTAAGACACCCACAATTTGCATCTAGCATCTGAAATAGGGGCAGTCTTGTGTGACTGAGCCCTTAACCCATGGGTTTTTCACTAACTCTGGGTAGTTAGTGTCAGAATTGAATTGAATTGTAGGATACTCCATTGGCGTCAGAGAATTGATGTTGGAGCATATTGGCCTTGCCCACTTTGCCTTTACAAATGGGATGAAAGTTATTGCTGTCTCTCTGAGTATATTCTTTCTTTCCACCACCACCAATTTCTAGGGGGTGGCCAGGTTCTATAGGTCACGGAAAAAGCATGTCATCACCACCCAGACAGAACACAAATGTGTCTTGGACTCCTGCCGTTCACTGGAAGCTGAGGGCTTTCAGGTCACCTACCTCCCAGTACAGAAGAGTGGGATAATCGACCTCAAGGTATGAGTGGCTCTTGGCAAGAGGAATGAAAAGGGAGGAGCCTGGCTTCAGCCTAATAAATCTATTTCTTCAGCCTCAGCTGGAGCTTGAAGGATTAGATCTAATGGTTAGGGTGGGGATTAGAGAAATAGGCATGGCAGAGAAAAAGATTATATTCCCTGTAAGTGTGTATTGTCCTCCTTTTCTCTGGAGGACTTGCTTCTGACCTTTATTGGGACTTCCTGGTTTGTATGAGAACAACTGGTCACGTGTGCAGAATTCCAAGGACACGCTCACCATGGCAAAGCTCTGGCTTCCTCCTTCCCTGTACTAATGCTTCTCATCCCCCTACAGAGGAGGAGTTTTCTTTTCTTTCTTTCTTTCTTTCTTTTTATTTTTTTTCTATAGGTTCTCACTCTGTTATCCAGAGTGCAGATTACAGAGTGCAGTGGTGTCATCATAGCTCACTGCAAACTCAGTCTCTTGACCTCAACTGATCCTCCTGCCTGGGCCTCCCAGACTGTTAGGATGATAGGCGTTAGCCACTGTGCTTGGTCAATTTTCTTGAATATTTCCCTTTTTAGCTCATATCCTTATATGTCCATTTTAGGTATTGAGTTCAACCATCTTGTCCACTAGATTTTGGGTACTAGCATCCCTAGACAAATCCTAGCATGTTGTTTGTAGACAGCCCAGGACCCAAACTCCAGACTGTTTGTACTCATCATTCATTGTTTTTTTCCTCTTTCTTCTTCCTCATTTTCAATTATCAGTCAGTCACATTCTTATCTATGGCTATTTCCTTATAATATTTCTGGAATTGTACTTTACTATCATTTCTTTGGCTGGATTGTACACTGCGTCTTAGCTACCTCTGGACTTAAGCTCTGATGGCTGACCTAGTCCTTTAGCTACCACATTCTAGCATGTCCTGCAGATTCTTACTAGATTTTCTTTTCTTTTTTTTTTTTTTTGAGACAGAGTCTCACTTTATTGCCCAGGCTAGAGTGAGTGCCGTGGCATCAGCCTAGCTCACAGCAACCTCAAACTCCTGGGCTCAAGCAATCCTGCTGCCTCAGCCTCCCAAGTAGCTGGGACTACAGGCATGTGCCACCATGCCCGGCTAATTTTTTTTCTATATATATTAGTTGGCCAATTAATTTCTTTCTATTTATAGTAGAGATGGGGTCTCGCTCTTGCTCAGGCTGGTCTCGAACTCCTGAGCTCCAACGATCCGCCCAACTCGGCCTCCCAGAGAGCTAGGATTACAGGCTTGAGCCACCGCGCCTGGCCAGATTTTATTTTCTGAAGCAGTCATTTGACCTTTTTTCGTTTTGCTCAAAAACTCTTAGAGATTTCCCATTTACTTTGGAATGAAGTATAACTTAATTTTGCTTGACATTCAAATTTCTTTATATGTTGCTTTTTTAAGCATTTAAAAAATTGAGATATAATTTACATACCATAAAATTCACCTTGTAAAACTCTACAATTCCTCCAGGCACAGTGGCTCATACCTGTAATCCTAGCACTCTGGGAGGCCAATGTAGGAGGATTGCTTGAGCTCAGAAGTTTAAGACCAGCCTAAGCAAGAGCGACACCCCGTCTCTACTAAACATAGAAGATTAACTTGTCTCAAAAAAAAAAGTGTATAATTCATTTGCTTTTAGTATTTTTACAAAGTTGTACAATAATCACCACTATCACATTCCAGAACATTGTTATCACTTCAAAAAGGAAAGCTACCTATTTTCTGTTGTCTTTTGTGCTTTTGGTATCTTATCTAAGAATCTATTGCCAAATGCAAGGTCATGAAGATTTACCCCTATGCTTCCTTTTCAGAATTTTATAGTTTTTAGCTCTTATAATTAGGTCTTTGACCCATTTTGAATTAATTTTTGTATATGGTATGAAGTAAGGGTCAACTTCATTCTTTTGCATGTGGCTATCTAGTTGTCCCAGCACCATTTGTTTAAAATATTGAGTTTTCCCCATTGCAGTCTTGGCACCATTGTCCAAAGTCAGTTGAGGCCAGGTGTAGTGGCTCATGCCTGTAATCCTAGCCCTTTGGTAGGCCAAGGTGGGAGGATCGCTTGACCCGTCTCTACTAAAAATAGAAAAATTAGCCAGGCATGTATCTGTAGTCCCAATTACTTGGGAGGCTGAGGCAGGAGGATCGCTTGAGCCCAGGAGTTTGAGGTTGCAGTTAGCTATGATGATGCCACTGTACTCTACCCAGGGTATAGTAGCAAGACTCTGTCTCAAAAAGTAATTAATTAATTAAAAAAAAGAAAGAAAAAGCAATCCTTTCACCTCAGCTTCTCAGAGTAAGTCCTGGGATTACAAGTGTGAGCCTTCATGCCCAGTTGCCTTCATGTCTTTCTAATGTGCCCTGCCAGTCCTGCCTTGGGCTTTTCCTCACATATTCCCTCATTCATCTAGTCACCTTTTCTTATCTTAATCTTCTCCCTCTTTTAAAAACTTAAGTCCGAGCTCTCAAGAAATCTCTGTGGCTGCTCCAATCCCTTCTAATCTCTTTCTTCTCTAAAGTCTCTTAACACTTAATGGCTTTTTACTTCAGTGCTGTGTCATAAGTGTGTGTCTATCTCTTCATCTCTCCGCTAGGCTATTTCTTGAATGCCAGGAATGCATATTTTGTAGATTTTTATTTCTTGTAATACTGAACATGATGCCTTTATTTCACTTCATACTGTTTTTTTAAATTTCAAAATATTAAGGGAGTACAAATGTTTTAAGTTACATGGATCATTTTTGTGATGCTTGAGTCCTGGCTATAGGTGTGCCTGTCACCCGAATAGTGTTCATAGCACCTATTAGGTTGGTTTATTCCCCTTCACTCTTTCTCCCTCCCCACTAGTTGCTTTGCACTGAGTTTTACTTCCCTCTGTGTACTTGTCATCTGTTAGTTCTAATTTAATAGTATGTGTGCTGTTTGTTTTTCTATTCTTGAGATACTTCACTTAGGAGAATCGTCTCTAGTTCTATCCAGATTGTTGCAAAAGGTATTAATTCATCTTTTTTTACAGCTGAGTAATACTCCATGGTGTACATATACCACATTTTATTAATCTACTCATGAATTGATGGGCACTTGGGTTGATTCCACATCTTTGCAATTGTGAATTGTGCTGCAATAAGCATTCGAGTGCAGGTGTCTTTTAAAAATGACTTCTTTTCCTTTGGGTAAAAAATATACAATATAGGATTGATGGATCGAATGGTAGGTAGTTCTTTGAGGAATCTCTATACTGTTTTCCATAGAGGTTGTACTAATTTGCAGTCCCACCAGCAGCGTATAAGCATTCCTTTCTCTCTGCATCCACATCAGCATCTGTGGTTTTGGGGCTTTTTAATAAAAGCCATTCTAAATGGGGTAAGGTGATATCTCATTTTGGTTTTATTTATTTATTTTTTATTATATTAAATTCCTTAATTTTTTAAAAATTTATATATATATACATATATATATTTATTATTATTTTTTTACTGCCAGTCAAATTTAGCATGGGGGGTTGACTACCAACTTTACTGACACTGATGTTAATAAGTTCTGATAACCTACTACCATTGGACCAGCCCCTTAATTAATTAATTAATTAATTAATTTTTTTGAGACAGAGTCTCACTTTGTTGCCCAGGCTAGAGTGAGTGCCGTGGCATCAGCCTAGCTCACAGCAACCTCAAACTCCTGAAGCCCCTTAATTTTTTTAATTTCTTTTTTAACCTAATCCCTATTGGAGTAGATCATTTTGGTTTTAATTTGCATTTTCCTGATGATTAGTGACTCACTTCATACTGTTTTATTACACTGTAATGCCAGGCACTAGGGATAGAGAGATGAACAAGACTGGCCTAGTCCCTGCCTTCAGGGAGCTCATGTTCTAGTGAATGGGACAGTTAACATGTAAACAAACATAAATGAAACAATTACAAATTGTGCTATGAAGGAAGCAAAGAAGAAGCTGAGAGAACATAACATTGAACGTGTATATCAGAGCAGTGTCTGGGGAGGCATAGATGTTGATTTGTTGATCAATAATTCCTTTCAGATATTTCAGTCAGATGTGGTCCCTGCCTCTGTATTGTTAATAGTAATTCTGGGCCGGGCGAGGTGGCTCACGCCTGTAATCCTAGCACTCTGGGAGGCCGAGGCGGGAGGATTACTTGAGGTCAGGAGTTCGAAACCAGCCTGAGCAAGAGCGAGACCCCGTCTCTACTATAAATAGAAAGAAATTAGTTGGCCAACTAATATATATAGAAAAAGTTAGTCGGGCATGGTGGCGCATGCCTGTAGTCCCAGCTACTCAGGAGGCTAAGGCAATGGGATCACTTGAGCCCAGGAGTTTGAAGTTGCTGTGAGCTAGGCTGACACCACGGCGCTCACTCTAGCCTGGGCAACAAAGCGAGACTCTGTCTCCAAAAACAAATAGTAATTCTGTTCTTTGTAGCTTGTTCATAACTGTAGGTAGAAAAGGCTCCTCCTCTGTTTTGTTATTAAACTTTTAATTTTTAAATGATTATTGATTCACATATAGTTGTAAGAAATAATACAGAGAGATTACATGTCCTCTTTGCCCAGTTTCCCCAATAACATCTTTCAAAAGTATAGTACAGTATATTGGCATTGATACAAGATACCAATCTTGTTCTGATTTCCCCTATTTTACTTTTATTTACTTATGTGTGTTTGTGTATAGTTCTATACAATTTTATTACATTAAGTTTGTGTAAGCACCACCATAGTCAAGGCACAAATAGTTTCATCACCACTATAATCCTTCATGGTTTTTTGAAACCACTGATCTCCTCTCCATTTTGGGGGGGGTGGGGAATAGAATTTTGCTCTGCTGCCCGAGCTAGAATCTAGTGGCATCATCACAGCTCACTATAACCTCAAACTCCTGGGCTCGAGAGATTCTCCTGCCTCAGCCTTCTGAGTAGCTGGCACTACCAGCGCGTGCCACCATGCCTGGCTAATTTTTTTTTTTTTTTTGAGGCAGAGTGTCGCTTTGTTGCCCAGGCTAGAGTGAGTGCCGTGGCATCAGCCTAGCTCACAGCAACCTCAAACTCCTGGGCTCAAGCAATCCTACTGCCTCAGCCTCCCAAGGGACTACAGGCATGCACCACCATGCCCGGCTAATTTTTTCTATATATATTAGTTGGCCAATTAATTTCTTTCTATTTATAGTAGAGACGGGGTCTCGCTCTTGCTCAGGCTGGTTTAGAACTCCTGACCTCGAGCAATCCTCCCGCCTCGGCCTCCCAAGAGTGCTAGGATTACAGGCGTGAGCCACCGCGCCTGGCCCCGGCTAATTTTTAAATTTTATCTGTTTGTTTATTCTTTTGAGACAGAGTCTCACTCTGCGGCCTGAGCTAGAGTGCCGTGGCATTAGCCTAGCTCACAGCAACCTCAAACTCCTGGTCTCAAGTGATCCTCCTGCTTTAGCCTCCTGAGTAGCTGGGACTACAAGCATGTGCCACCATACCTGGCTAATTTTTTCTATATATTTTTAGTTGGCCAATTAATTTCTTTCTATTTTTTTTAGTAGAGATGGGGTCTCGCTCTTGCTCAGGCTGTTTCGAACTCCTGACCTTGAGTGATCCGCTTGCCTAAGCCTCCCAGAAAGCTAGGATTACAGGCCTGAGCCACTGCAGGAGGCAGGAGGATTGCTTGAGCCTAGGAGTTGGAAACTGCTGTGAGCTAGGCTGACACCAGGGCACTCTAGCCCGGGCAACAGAGCGAGACTCTGTCTCTAAATAAATAAATAAGAATGCAGTTACTGGGTTGTATGATAATTTCATGTTTCATTTTATAAGAAAAAGAAACTGCCAAACTGTTTTTCAAAGTCGCTATGCCATTTTACATTACCACCAGTAATGCATAAATGATCAGAATTCTCTGCCTCTTTACCACCATTTCGTGTTGTTATTATTTTTTTTTTATTTTAACCATTCTGATAGGTGTGTAGTAAACGGCCTCTTTTCAAGACTAAGCTTGCCTACATTCTGAATTTAGGGAGAGTTTGTTGGTACTCTATAGTCTCCTTACTCCTGCATTTTCTTAGGAACTAGAGGCTGCTATCCAGCCAGATACTAGCCTGGTCTCAGTCATGACTGTGAACAATGAGATTGGAGTGAAGCAGCCTATTGCAGAAATAGGTGAGTATTGTGTGTTAACCCTGATTCTGGTCCATCACTGGGTCTATCTGAGGGAGCAGGGATAGAGTAGGAGCTATAACACTATGTAGCACAGTAGGGAAATCAGGGGAGAGAAAGCCTAAGTACCTTGTTTAAGGATACTGAAAGTGGCATAGCTAGTATTTGAATCCAGGTCTAGTATCCTTTATAGTTTTTCATTTTATTGCTGTTGCTGCCCAAAACAACAACATAACAATAACAACAAAAATACTCTTCTACCCTTTTCCCCTTTCATTTTTTTTTCCTTTAGAACATCTCTGTATGATCCTCACTTAAGAGCTCACCCTATAATCTCTTTAGGCACATTAGGAAAAAGATCTGTTAATCTTTTCTTTTTTAAAATCAAAAAGTATCTACAAGGTAATCTGACATATTGAGAGGCTGTGTTAATTAGGTGTACAAGAATTTTATGTGTTAGAATATCAGGGGTGTTTTGATTTGGTGCTTTGCCCTTCATCTTTTCTATTCCAGTGAAAGGAAGAGAGAGAAAAAGAGGAAAGGTGGGAAAGGGAGTAGAGGGAGGGAGAGGGGAGATGGAGGAGGGAAGAGGTGGGGGAAGGGAGGGAATTTACTGTAACATTGACAGAAGTCATTTACTGTAAGTAGAGATAGTTTGTGGTACATTGTGGGATCATTGCCAGATGACTTCTCAGCTGTGGGTCTTTCCCTCTGTTGTTTCTTTAGGGCAGATTTGCAGTTCCAGAAAGGTATATTTCCATACTGATGCGGCCCAGGCTGTTGGAAAAATCCCACTTGATGTCAATGACTTGAAAATTGATCTCATGAGCATCAGTGGTCACAAAATCTATGGTCCCAAAGGTAACAGCCCTCCTAGATCACCTCTCTTCTCTCTGCTGCCCTGCAAGACTTTTGACAGATGTTCCTCAGAGTCATTTGGCACTACAATTGCTCTCAGAGGAAGCTATACATTCAGAGTCCCTTGCAGAATGGAGGTGTCATTTAGCAATAGCCAAAAACACTTGCCTATTTGTAGACCCTAGCTGTTACTATACAGCAGGCCATTCTTCCTTGCCCATTTTCAAAAATCCTTACAAGGCATGTAGGTATTAATTTGGTTGAGGAACAAGCAGTTTGTCAAATTGAATTTATCTATCTATATAGGTCCAGCTATCTTGTCTGCCCCACTATGATGTGGTGGCAACGTTCTTTGAGTCCTTTATTCCCAGTGTCTTGCCTTAGTTCAGGGGAAGATTGTATGGGCTTTTATCTCTCTTGGTGTTTGTTCCTAGAAGACTTACCAGTCTGTGCTCTTCATAGTCTCTCAGGGATACCTGTGTGTCCTCTATGGTCCTATTGGCCTGGGAATGTTTTCAAACTTTAGTTCTGTCTCTTTCCCAACCCTTGGGAAGAGACTGTTGTCTGTGGAGGCAGGACCTTTTTTTGGTTGATGTCTGTACCAGTATACTTTCTGTGTCTGTAGGGTGTGTTTTCTGAGTGTATACCTTAGGAACAGGTATAATAGCTTCTGGAAGTATGAAAGATAGCTTCTTCTAAGGGTTCTCAGAGGATGTAAAGAGAGTTTTTGTGAGCTATTATTTCAAAAAGCCCAACAGGCATTCTGTCTTTATCTAACTAAAATATTGCCTTTATTGGCTTTTATTGTAGATATATCTATTTTGATAAAACCAATGAACCTAAATTGAGTTGATAGACCCTGAGAGATTGTGCTAATTCTTACACTTTTATTCTGATCTACTACTGCTTTTTTCCCCCTCAACATTGTTTTTTTTTAATTTAGAAAAAGTAATATATTCAAATAGTTCAAAATTCAAAAACTGCAAAAAAATACGTGGTGGAAAGTCTGCTTTTCACCTCTGTCTTCTAGCCATGCAGTTTCCTGGGTATTTTTCTAGAATTGTTCTATGCGTTTGGATGCACATAGATACTTCCTCTCCACTTCTTCCCTTTTTTATCCAGATGATAGCATACTATACTCATTGTTCTGATCCGAGCTTGCTTTTTTTTTTTTATTCTTTTTTCTTTTTTTCCTGAATCTCCTAATTTTCTAATAACGCGAAAGATCAATCTTGAGCTCTCCCTACTCTCTTTGCTGCTTCTCTCACAAACTATCAGGAAACCTGCTGGGAAAGACAACAATGCCTGCTTCCCAATCTTTCTAATTTTTAATTTTTCCTTTCTCATACCGTGTCCTTCCTTTTCTTACGTGTATATAATAAAAAGGGTGGAATGTTAGGCTTAAAGAACTCACCCTCCCCAAACTTTCATCCAAACTTCCGGTAAAACATCACTCTCCCCTTCCTAGGGGTGTATTAGGCCCATAGCCTTTGCCAGACCCCTAGGGAGATAAGGGAATGAAACCCAAAAGGGGAACTTACTTTCCTTATCCCTCCTCCCAGTTGTTCCCTAGGGAGATAAAGGAACGGAATGCAAGAGAGGAACTTACTTTCCTTATCCCTCTGGTTCTTTGAAAGAATTTATTTACTCCCCCAAGAAAAACCCAAGGCTCTCTCCCCTTTTCTCTCAAGGACACTTTTTTTGGTCTCCACCCATCTACACCCAGATGCTCAAAATAAATAGCATTTTGCTACATATGAAGCATTTGCTTCCTGTGTCTCCCTCTTGCTTCCATACCTAACACTGGGATTACTGGTGTGAGCCACTGTTCCTGGCCCATAAGTTGAATTTTTAAAATATTTTAAAAATATTTATCATTATAGGTTCCAATTTTCAATATTATATATATCATTCATAATGGATATAACATTATATACAAGGTTAAATGCGAAGGGCCTCTAGGCAGTGCTCCATCCCAGTAGGAAGAGGAATCCTGGTTGCTTTTTTTTTTTTTTTTTTTTAAAGAGACAAAGTCTTGCCCTGTTACCTAGGCTGGAATACAGTGGGCTGGATCATAGCTCACCACAGCCTTGAACTTTTGGGCTCAACCTATCCTCCTGCCTTAGCCTCCCAAGTAGCTATGGCTGTCTAGCTGGGAATTAGCCACACTGGGCTAATGTTTTGTAGCAATAGGGCCTCGAACTCCTGGCCTCTAGCAGCCCTCCCACATAGGCCTCCCAAAACACTCAGATTACAGGCAGGAGCCACTGCATTCAGCCAACTTTTTTTATTTAGAAAAATTTCAAACTTATAGAAAAGTTGGAATAATATATTGATCTCTTTGGAAAGTAATATTTTATTTCATCTGTGTTTCTCTCTTTCTCTTTTTTTTGTAACAAACTTTGTTTCCCAGGGGTTGGTGCCATCTACATCCGTCGCCGGCCCCGTGTGCGTGTGGAGGCCCTGCAGAGTGGAGGGGGGCAGGAGCGGGGTATGCGGTCTGGGACAGTGCCCACACCCTTAGTGGTGGGGCTGGGGGCTGCGTGTGAGGTGGCACAGCAAGAGATGGAGGTATGGGGAGAGCAGTTCCCTCCCACAACTTCTTTCCCTGTCCTGGGTCTCCTATTTAAAGGCTTCTCAGCATGACTGAGTCAGGTCTCTGCCAGAAGAGAGGGTATAAGAAAACTCTTCGCTGTCCTGGTGCTGCTGGCACCGTGTTTCTGAGGCACTACTGCCTGTATAACCCCTACCCTTTTAGTAGTTATCAGCTCATTTATTTCTGTGTTGTTGGAACCTTGTGTCCAGTTATTGAGCACCTTCTGCATACCAGGTACTGTGCTCAGTGCTGAAGGAACAGTGGTCTCCATAGGTAACATAGGATGATAGGTGGGTCTGATACACAATCACTTCTGGGTATAGGAGAAGGGCTTCTAGAACTGTGTGTTTCTGAGCTGGTTTATGGTCACTATGTTTAATCCTCCTTTGCGTGCTCCTTAGTATGACCACAAGCGGATCTTAAAGTTATCAGAGCGGCTGATACAGAAGATAATGAAGAACCTTCCAGATGTGGTGATGAATGGGGACCCTGAGCACCATTACCCTGGTATGGATGTGCCCTTTCTATCCCCATTCTAGAAGTTGCTGAGACTTTGAGACCTCTCTCATATTACTTCTTTTCTCCAGGCTGTATCAACCTTTCCTTTGCATATGTGGAAGGGGAGAGTCTGCTGATGGCA
Organism: Mirza zaza; assembly: GCA_008750895.1. Taxonomy (NCBI): domain Eukaryota; kingdom Metazoa; phylum Chordata; class Mammalia; order Primates; family Cheirogaleidae; genus Mirza; species Mirza zaza. The sequence continues at coordinate 2,651 of VSMD01081239.1, read as the reverse complement.
CTGAAGGATGTTGCCTTATCCTCAGGAAGGTGAGTTGGACAGAATAGATAGGGACTGTGGCAGAGTGGCTTTTTTTTTTTTTTTTTTTTTTTTTTTTGAGACAGAGTCTCACTCTGTTGCCTGGGTTAGAGTGCTGTGACATCAGTCTAGCTCACAGCAACCTCAAACTCCTGGGCTCAAGCAACCCTTCTGCCTCAGCCTCCCAAGTAGCTGGGACTACAGGCATGTGCCACCATGCCCGGCTAATTTTTTCTATATATTTTTAGTTGTCCAGTTAATTTCTTTCTATTTTTAGTAGAGACAGGGTCTCATTTTTGTTCAGGCTGGTTTCAAACTCCTGACCTTGACCACTCCCGCCTCGGCCTCCTAGAGTGCTAGGATTACAGGCGTGAGCCACCATGCCTGGCCCAGAGTGGCTTCTAAGTGCTATATAGGTTATTAAGATTCCAAGTATGGAGATGACAGGCACAAGAACTCTTGATTAAGTGTAAAGGTCATTTTGAGAGCTTGATTGGAGGTTCTAGCAGGGGAGCGCAGCTACTCGTATATCCTTGACTGAAGAATGGTCCTCCTCTATTGGAGAAGGTTGTCCTCTTTGACTAAGCTCACAGCTTCAGGAGGGATGCACATGGAGAGCTGAGGGAAGAAGGAGACATCCACCTAGCCAGCCAGATCAGCTGAATCAACCCTGACGATCAGTGGGGTGACAGATGTTGCAGCCAGATCACCCTCACATCTGGGTAAAGGTCATTTTGTAAATACCTATTTTTTGGCTGGCTGGGCACAGGCTGAAGTTTACCACCCAGGGTGGATGTCTTGGGATAGAATGTTGTTTCATGGTTCTAGAAGATGTATGTATCTGTTCTAGGGTCATACTAGCAGTTTCTATTGCAAGCCTCCAGAATTGAAGATGCTCCAAAGACCACCAGGGGTTTAACTGCCCTTTAGGCTAGTGTGTTTTGTCCCATCGAAGTGAGCACATGGTCCTCTGCTGCCTCTTGTTGTCAAATCCAGCTTTTATGGTATCATGCACTGTCCCTTCTTGGCAGTGTCCTTGCTCAAGGAGGTTATCTACCATAGGGGCCATAGGAGCTAGGCACACATCCCAGGATATGCAGGATGGCATCAGGCCCTTTAGCTCTGCCAGGTTAGGTCTCTTTTGTCTTCATGGTACAACTCCAAGGTCCTGGGGGATGGAAGAAGACAGAGCATTTGTGGTTAAAAGCATATATTAATGATGAACTGAAGGCTTGTGTTTCTCTCCTCAGTGCCTGCACCTCTGCATCCCTGGAGCCTTCTTATGTCCTTAGAGCAATTGGCACTGATGAGGATTTAGCACACTCTTCTATCAGGTCAGTGAGTTGAGCTTCAATATATATGAAAGGCATCCTCTTCAATTTTTATCTCCTGTTATAGTCTTTCTCAGTCTAGTTCTCCTTGTTTCTTCTCGATTCTTTGTGGGAGTTCCTAGAGCAGTGGTTCTCAGACTTAATTGAGTAGCACCTAGGAAGTTTGTGAAATATGTTTTCTGAATCCCATACTCAAATATTCTGATTCACTAGGTCTGGAGGAAGAGTAGGAAACTTCTTGGTTATTCTAATGTTGGTGGTCCACAGACCATGTTCTGAGAAACTCTGCCCTAGAGGGGAAGGATCATATTCTTCTCTCCATGTCTTTTGTGTAGTACATCCTCAGTGAGTATTTGCTGAATGATTTCACCCTAGTGCCAGACCCTGATGCAGAGCTCTTCTCCTGTGCTTTTATCAGGTTTGGCATTGGCCGCTTCACTACAGAGGAGGAAGTGGACTATACAGCAGAGAAGTGCATTCAGCATGTGAAGCGTCTTCGAGAAATGAGGTATAAACTGTTGTATCAGAGACCCTTTGGAAGAAACTGTAGTGCCGTCTATTCTCTTGCCCTTAGGCTATGTGTTCATACTGCCAAAAATCAGAGTATGAGAGTACTTGGATTTTAGGATTTGGAGACTTCCACAAAGCAAGAAAGTGGATCTCCTTGGCTACTTGTTTTCAGAAAATGTGAAAGTCTTTTTAAAAACTAAAGCACTAGGCCAGGAGCAGTGGCTCATGCCTGTAATCCTAGCACTTTGTGATGCCAAAGTGGAAGGACCACTTGAGTCCAGGAGTTCAAGACTAGCCCAAGCAACATAGAGAGAGCCTGTCTCTACAAAAAGTAGAAAAATAAGTGGGGTTTGCTGGCATGTGCCTGTGGTCCCAGCTGCTTGGGATGCTGAGGCAGGAGAACCACCTGAGCCCAGGAGTGCGAGGTTACAGTGAGCTGTGACGACACTACTGCACTCTAGCCTGGGCAAGAGAGTGAGACTCTGTCTCACAAAAATAAAATAAAATAAAAACTAAAGAACTGGCCGGGCGCGGTGGCTCAAGCCTGTAATCCTAGCTCTTTGGGAGGCCGAGGTGGGCGGATCATTTGAGCTCAGGAGTTCGAGACCAGCCTGAGCAAGAGCGAGACCCCATCTCTACTATAAATAGAAAGAAATTAATTGGCCAACTAAAATATATATAGAAAAAATTAGCTGGGCATGGTGGCACATGCCTGTAGTCCCAGCTACTTGGGAGGCTGAGGCAGCAGGATTGCTTGAGCCCAGGAGTTTGAGGTTGCTGTGAGCTAGGCTG